>CAKNYM010046427.1:21571-90421 GCA_932195095.1 Andricus curvator | reverse complement strand
ATAACTTATTAAGAATTATTACTCCTACATATGTTTCAATGCTTTTTCTATTTTGAATATGGCGCCAGTAGTCCTTTTAAATAGATTTAGTGATCGATCGAGATACCACGCGGCGCTGATTGTACTGTTTCTGTTTACTTTTTTTCGGCGTTTGAAAACTGTGTTATTTTGTTAATTTTTAAATATTTATCGCGAGTGTTGACGTTTCGGAGGGACTTTCCCCCTAAAATAGGGATATGTGCTTCCTGTGGGGGAAAAAATTGCCCCCTGACATCCTTTCGGTGCGCCAGCATTCGAAATCAACTTTTTGAGGTGAGTTTTGTAGGTTAGATTACCCCCTACATGAGCCTTAAGACTTCTAAATACCTCTTATGCTTACTTGAATAGTTTCTACCATGTTGTGATCTTGCAAACATTGAAATTTTGTTTAAAAATCTTGTACATTCTTCTTCGAGGCTTCAGGAAATCCTTTGAAATGTTTTCGTATATTCTCTTAAAATTAATTATTTTATTTAAAAAAATTATTTTAAATTTACGTAGGAATCTTGAGAAACTTTTTTTCATTTCCTTGAAACCTTTCAAAAGTAAGACTGAAAAATTCCGAAAAATGAAATGCCCGAATTAGATAATTCCCAAATAGCAAAATTCCCGACAGTTTTTAATATTACCGAATAATTACTAAAAATTAAAAAGAAGTTTTGAAATAAATAAGCCTTCAACAAATTTTCTATCATCAAAATATTACATTTTTAATAAATTAATAATATTACTTTGAGAACAAAAAAATCTGCCCGCTGCACGGGCACATTCTCATCGCGCGCTGCGCGCGAGGCTCGCAAGTTTGAGCGCGCCTAGGGCGCACGACTGTTTGTTCTCGCGCTTCGCGCTCGATAATATATTTATCTCGCGCTTCGTGCTCGATAATGCATTTACCTCGTGCTACGCGCTCGGTCTTTGAACTTCCCTACATTTACGTAAATCTTTGACAATTAAATATGAAATCATCGACAGTAGTAATTTGGTGATTGTGAATTCTCTTTTGTTAAAGCTCCTTCGGCTTTAACGAACACATTCTCATCACGTATCTCGTGCTTCGCACTCGAATAACATTTGACCAATATGCAAATTTTTCTATGTTATTTTCAACTTTAATATATAAAATTTATACTATATTAATAGATGCATGACGGTTCCGAACTGCTCATTCAGATATAGCAAAATAAAGTACAAATTTTATTCTTCATGATTACTTTAATATTCGTTCCTTATTTGCCATTAACCTCTAGTCGTTTTCACAAAAATTTAACTTGTTCATTTGTAATGTTATTTTTCACGATTAAATCAAAAACTACACATCCTATAAGAAAATGGATCAAAGCAAATTTGTAGATATAATTTAGACGAACAAATTATGACATCAGCTTAAGACCGATTTTAAAACAAAACTGGAGTACGCAGCCTTTCAAATCTTACGAATTGAAAACTGTAAGTTCCCCTTCGTGTTTTTTTAGAATATTTACAAAACGATATTTTTTGTGATTATTGTTCCTCTGTTCGCAACTGCTAAATTGGACAGAACAAAATAAAGCAAATGTATTTTATTATTTGTTCTTTATTTCACAATAATTTATTCTGTATTTATTGTACAGAGTGTATATAAACAAATCTGTTTTAGATAAATAAAGAGATTTCCTTTTCACCTATTTTTGTTGTTGCATAGTTCAAATGGAAAATCGATTAAAAAATTTTTAATAACATTTTTTATAATTAAAACAATAACTATCTTTCGAAAATATAGTCTGAAGCAAATTTCTATATTTTTTTCAGATGAACAATTTCGTTAGTTGGCATTTCTTCGTGTCTTGCATGGTTTTGCCCGAAAACAGAATTACTTATTTTAATCACATTTTTTTACAAATAAAACAAAAACCATACTTGTTATCAAAAATATTTTTCTGGCAAATTGGTAGATCTTCTCGAGATGAATCATTTTTTCAATTATTATTCCATCTTACAAAACATGTATAGTTTTTCTGGGAAATGAAATTTTTGATTGTTTAAAAAGCATTTTCGATGGATAATATCAGAACTGTTGGCCAAAATAGCTGGTTAGCGAACTCGATCTTTCTTTTAGCCCTCTGAAACTGTGTGCCAAAGCACAATCCAATCGGATTAGCCTTTCAAAAGTTATCCGATATACAGACGACGACGACGATGATGAGAATGTAATAATATTATATATTTACCTATATTTAATTTACCTTATACCTATATACCCATATACACACTACTATTTTCCAACCGAGCAAGTCACGCCTACCCCGAAAGGGAAATGGCTTAATGGTATAATAATAAGGAATGACGTCGACATTCTACTTGTAGGGATTGTGAAGAAAATTATCTCGTCTCTCCGTAGCTTAGTGGTCAAGAGCATCGGACCGGAAATCTGAATGACGTGGTGTTCGACTCCCACCGGAGCTAGAGAGAATTTTTTTCACAATTTAAGTAGCAATATTTTATAAAAATATTGAAACGACCAGTAGACTGAAAAAAATTTTAACATGATAATTATTACACTTTTCCTATCTTGACTTTTTTTCGTATCGTGCGTTGTTTGGCCGAAAATGTTACTTTTCGTTTTTTTGGGGGGATTTTGAAAATGCTGTACCTCTGACAATTTTCTTTCTGCTGCAAAAAGTCGTAAGGATAAATTGTTTGCATTTTTGAGTACTATAAGCGGCCTCACATATAATTTTCAATTTTAGAGAAAAATGGTCTAAAGATGTTTGAAAATGCTCTAACTTTTTGAATTTTCATTCAAAATAGCTGATTAACGAAGTCGATCTTTCTTTTTGCCCCCTGAAACTGTGCGCCAAAGCACAATCCAATCCGATTAGTCTTTCAAAAGTTATCCGATATACAGACGACGACGACAACGACAGACAGACAGACACCGACGTAAAAACTATTTTTTCTGACTCAGGGGGCTTCAAAACGTCGACATTTGTTAGAATCCGCGAAAGTCGTTTTTCACATAAAATCAATACCTTCTCATTATGATGAGAATGCAAAAATTGCAATTGTTTAAATTCGGGAATTGTCTATTTCGGATATTCTGTAATTCGACAATTTTCTATCTGGAATTTTATTATTCGCGAATTTTTGAATTCAGTAATATTATAAAATGTCGGCAATTTTGTTATTTGGGAATTTTTGAATTCGGGATTTTTATATTTGGGCAATTTTATAAGTTCGGGAGTTCTGTCATTAGGAAATTTCCCAATTGGGGAACTTTAAAGTGACAAGAATTCCATTTTTCGAGATGTTTCAGTCTTCCCGAATGTTCTATAATATTTTGTAACCTAGCAAAATTGGAAAATTTTGCTCTAATTTTTTTGTCTTTGAAATTTCAGGAAGTCTTTTGGAATGCTTTGAAATATTTTTCAACTTTCTGTCAGAATTTACATTTCAAAATAAAAAATTATTTGAAATTTTCCCATGAATCTTGAAGAAATGTTTTTATCCTCTTGCAACCTTTCGAAATTCTCAATACGCTTGCAAATTTTGTTTCGAAATCTTCAAAGATCCACAGTTCGCTACAATTTTTGAAAATTTTTTACAAGCTTTGAAGCATTTTTTAAACTTTTAAAAACTTGTAAACTTTCTATATATCTATTAAAATAATTCAAATTTCTCTAAAATTTTGAAGAATATCTGCATAAACTTCTAAACCTTCTAAATATTTCTTAAACACACTCGAATTTTTTCTAAAATTTTGTAATCTTCCAAATTGAAAACTTTTATGTTAAAATCTTGTAAATTCTTTTTCGAAATTATGGGAAATTATTTGGAACCTTTTTCAATTTTCTCCTTAAATTTGGCTTCGAAATAAGGAAGCAATAAACTAGTTATATGGGAATTTGATTTTACGGAAAAGAAGTTTACATTAATAATGTTGTATAAACACGAAGCAGACAACCTCGAAATAAAAGGTCAAATTGTACAATCTCGTGTTTTGAAACCTTTTGAAAATTTTTGAAACGCTTCTCAATTTTGTTTTCAAATCTTCAAAGATCCTCATTTTGTTTATATTATTTAAAATATTTTAAAATTTGAATTACTATAACATTGTTGATATGACCTTTTCTTTAAAAAGAAACTCGGTTTATTTTGCAGCATTTTGCTACGGATTTCACTTGAAATTCTTTTAAATTGGCAAAATATGAATCTCCGCATATGTAATAATCTGACACCGTATACTTTTAATATTTCTTTAAGATTTAAAAAACATAAAAAATACATCTTCAAGGTATTTCCAGATGAATCATCTATCAAGGCAGAAATAAATTCGACTGTTTAAATTTGATTTGAATTCTCTATGAGGCTTCATTTACTGAGTTTTCTGGACATGCTTGTCACACACATGTATTAAATTATTCTGTTTTTATATCAAAATTTTATTTTTAAATTTCAAGAGTATGAAAAATGTGACACTTATGTTCATGATGAAACTGAGCAGAAACAGTTCATTTTTGCTAGTTCTATGATAAAAATATTGAAATTTCGATTTTTTTGGACAGAAATCAATTAAATAAATGCAATTTATTAAAACCTTTTTGAATCTTTTGACCTCAAATAGAGGCTAATATTTTTCAATGAATTAAATTTGGCAATTCACCAAACTATTTTACAGAAACTAATTGCTTTTTTAAAAAAAGCTTGTTATCTCTCTATTGGTTTCAAAATCTATGTTATATGTATCATATTAAAGTCCAAAATGAAAATATGACATAAGCAAAATTGAATATGTGTCCCTATTAAATAATCATCTTTCTCTCAGAAATAGATGTGTGTCGAAAATCTCGAAAGCATTGTTGTCACTCAATGCCGATTGCTTGGGTAACTCAAAAACCTCGAAGGAAGGAATGTTGCCAATTCACACATACAATTGAGAAATGAGTTTCAGTTGAAGGGCAGTGACAAAGAATTTCATATTTGTGTGCATAATAAAAGTATACAAAAGTTTAACCTTTATAAAACTAAAATTTTATCATCACATTTTTAATTTGCAATAAAAAACTGTTGAAACAAAAAATACGAATTTTCAACAAAAGAGTTGAATTTTCGACCAAGAAAAATTGTTTAGTCCATACAGAAAAAAGCTCATTCAGACGAATTTTGGAAAAAAATTCAATTTAAAACACAAAAATGTGCATTTTATAACAAAATAATGGATTTTTTGACTAAAAAAGACGAGTTTTAAACAAAATAAGTGTATTTTCAATTCAGAAGATGAATTTTCAAAAAGTCAAGTTTTTTAAAAAGCAGATGAATTTTTAACCAAAAAGGATAAATTTTCAACGGCAAATGGAACACTTTAATTTTGAATTAGAGAAATACATTTTTAACCTGATAAAATAAATTTTCAACAAAAATTAATTTAAAAAAAAACCGATTCTCAACAGAAAAAATGAAATTTCAACCAAAAGATTAATTTTCTACTGAAAAGGAATAATTTTTAACAAAATGCACACATTTTCAACCAAAAATGTGAATCTTCTACCAAAAAAAGGCAAATTTTTGACAATATAGATGAATTTTTATCTAAAAAAGATAAATTTTAGACAAAGAATAAAATGGTTTAATTTTCAGTTACAGAAAGCAATTTTTGAGCAAATGAAATAAAGTTCAACGAAATACATGAATAACTTCCAACTAAATCTTTTAATTTTTAGTGGCAGTTTCAACCTAATAGTTTAACTTTCAACCAAAAAAGTGACTTAGTCACCAAGAAAATGAAGATTCTATTACAAAAGAAGAAGGTGAGAGTTAAGAAGAAGTAAGAAGAAGGTTAATGTTGAATCAAACATGGAATAGTTAAATTTTCAGATTTTCTGTTTAAACTTAGAGATATAACTAAATTTAAATGAAATAGCTCTGATCTCGTATAAGATTTCCTGTAAAATTCATATCAAAATGTTGGAAAATAAAGCAAATTTTTTTCTATAGAAATGGCCATTAGGTTCTAGTATAATAAATAACTAAATATATTGAGATATTCCCTGAAGTATAATGTTGAGCATTTTTTTCCCCTTGAAACGTAACTCAATGCCAAAGTTTAAAGACAGGTAAATACTGTTTTGTTCTTGGCACTGAGAGCTAGCTCCGAGGCCACTTGTCTTGTTAAGTATAATGTCAAATAGGAAGTGTCTCCGCTCAGCGATATTATTCTATTATTACATTTTTTTATGGATTTTACAGAAAATCTTATATGATTTTCGAACTGTTTGATACAATTTTCACGATTCTCGCTAATCGTGAATAGCGACTGAAAACCCATTTTTAGTTCGAAATTCAACTTCTTAGTTGGAAGCGGAACTACTTTGTTAAAAATTCATTTTTTTCCTTGATGATTCAATCTTTTTAGTTGCAAAATATTATTTTTTGGTAAAAAATTAATCTTGTTGAAAATTTATCTTTTTTAATAGAAAATTGATCTATTTGGTTGGATTTTCTTCTTTTTTTTTGATAGAAAATTAACCTTCTTGGTCGGAAATTCATTTATTTTGTGAAAAATTATTCTTTTTTGGTAGAAAATTAATCTTTTGATTGAAAATTCATCTGTTGATTGGAAATTTAACTATATTGTTGAAAATTGATTTCATTTGGTGGAAAACGTCTTTCTCTAACTTGAAATTATACTATTCTATTTTTTGTTGAGCATTGATCTTGTTTAGTTGAAATTTATCTATTTTGTTGAAAATTTGTCTTTTCTTTTGTAGAAAATTCCTCTTTTGGGTTTATATTTCAACTATGAATTTCATTACAAATTAATTTTTTGATTGCAGATGCATCATTTTAGTTGAAAATACCCCGGTAAGAAGAGAAGAATAGAGAAAAATTGATATTTTCAGATATAAACGAAAGAGTGAGCATTATTTAATTTTTTTGAATGTGCGAATTTTCCATCGGGGGAAGTGCCCAACGAATGAATAGGTTTATCTACGAAACCAATTCTTTTCTATTCCCTTAACGATTGCCACTTGTGTTGTGTTCCATGCAGGTGAACATATTTTCCATTTTTTTAATTCCTCTTAATGCGAGCAGTAGACACACCTCTCATGGTTATTTTCAATTCCATACTCATATGCTGTATTTTCGATTAATTTAATTCTTTCTAATCCGTCCACAAAATGTGTGCGCTTACATGGTTTCTATTCCTCCGTGTGCAACATAAGTTTGGAAATTTCAATTTTTTTTTGTCATGGTTATTTTTAATTTCATTCTGACATGCTTCATTTTCGATTATTTTAATTCCTTCTAATCTGTCCACAAAGTATCTGCACTTGCATAGTTTCTATTCGTTTTTGTGGAATATAAGTTTGGAAATTTGAATTTTTTTGTCTACCATAACGGTGAAGTGATTTTAATAATAATATTTTATATTTTCTTAACCCTAAAAACGATTTCAGATGTTTAGCATTCAAGTTGCAAAAATTTAACCTAAACCAAAAATTCAAAGTCAAACAAAAAAAAATGGTAAGCAATTAATTTAAAAAAATTGGATTTCGACTATGCTGGACCAATATTACTACAATGTTATATAGATCGTTTTTTTGACTTCGTATACTTTTTTTGTGTGGCTGTGCAATCCATACAAATTTGCACAGCAGTAGTGCGTGTTCTAAGACAGATTTCATATGAAATAAGTCAAAATATGTTTCTGTTCGATAGACTAATAAAAAAATGTTCACATAATTTACCCAAATACAATATTTATTTATTTAAAAAATGCATTTATTTCAATTCACAGTTTCGCCTCAAAAGTTACATTATTCTATTCCTTTCTATTCTTCCTTTGACATTTCACCACTTTTTAATTCCTTCCAATACGCTTCCATTAAATTTTTATAAGTCGATTAAGGGCATGCTCTACGGTGACCACGTGACCAAACCAGTCCTCGGTTATGAAAATTTTTTTTGGTGTTCACCATGTCCAAACGCAATGATATATCGCTCTCATAATTTGGAATATAGGAAATGGGACAATAAATTGCGTTTGTATATTTAGTTTGAGTAATAATTTTGAAAAAAATTATTCATGTAAAAAATAAATGTGTAATATTATTTTCATTTTTTTTGGTGCTCACTACGTCCACAAGGATTGAGATATCGTGTTTAGAATTTGAACGATTAAATAAAAAGCACTAAAGAACGTTTGTATACATCAATATGTTTATAATTTCAAAGAAATTTTATTGATAAATTAATAAAATAGGATATTACCCCTCGAGTCGAGCACTTTGTAGGTAATGTTTGGTTTGATGCATTTCAGATTTTTTGATTCGCGTATGTTGATAACTGACACAAATTTTGGATTAAATCGTCTAAACATTTAAAAAAAAATCAATATAAGCAATAACATTTGCACATTTGTTGCAAATCAAAAAATAATTATCTGCACACACGTAACCTGTCATTATTTTTGGAGCATTTTTAGCAATTTCTAGCGGAGAAAAAAAGAATCTTTCAACGTCGGTAAAGTAGAGATCACATGAGCAAGCTGGGTTATGAAATTTTACACATTATTTTTTACATGAATAATTTTTTTCAAAATTATTACTCAAAATAAATATACAAACGCAATTTATTGTCTCATTTCCTATATTCCAAATTTTTAGAGCGATATATCATTGCGTTTGGACATGGTGAACACCAAAAAAAATTTCATAACCGAGGACTGGTTTGGTCACGTGGTCACCGAAGAGCATGCCCTTAAAAGGAATAGGTTTTGCTTTTTTTTTTCTACTCGTTGGTGGAACTTTCGATGAAGGAAAATTCACGTATTAATGGGAATTCAGATTCTGAATTTTTTTGAATTCTTCTCTTCTTACCGGGACGCTTAGTTTGTTGAAAAATGGCTTTTTTGAGACAAAAAACTACGAATGTTTAAAATAAGAATTGATACAGAATGTCTACTCAAATCCTGGAAAAAATTTCCCTGATATTTCCAGGTTTTTTCCAGGCTGTATCTCAAGATTTTTCTAGGTACAGTTTTTCGTAATACGGATCCATTCAAGTATTTCAAATTTTTTTAAATAATTTACTTGAAATATAAAAAAGTATATATACTAGCTTATATGTAAAATTTAAAAAACTGTTTTTTTCACATGTAAAATATGGATGAATTTTTAACCGAATAGTTGAATTTTCAACTAACAAAGATGAATTTCCATCCAAAAATGGAATAGTTAAATTTTGGGTTGGAGAAAATTAATTTTCAACCAATGAAAAACCAATTTTTGACAAAATAGTTCAATTCTCAAATTGCTGAATTTTCAACTAACATGATGAATCTTCAACTGAAACAGTTTAATTACAAACCACAAAAATATGATTTTTGAACTAAAATGAGGAATCTTTAACTGCAATTGTAAAATTTTCAACCAAAAAAAAATAATTTTTAACCAAAAGATGAATTTTCTACTAAAATAATTGAATATTTAACTGAAATAGTTACATTTTAAGTGGGAAAATTAATTTTCAACCAAAAAGATGAATTGCTTCCTCATTGTGGGAGGTTTGTAAAGGCTTAAATTTTCAAATATACTTTTGTGTAATGAAGCATTAAATTAATTTTAACCTAATTTATGGTAATTTTAGAGGTGATTTATGGTAACTTTCGGTAAATTACCCAAAATTAATTTTTCTTTAATTTCCATAAATTTCCAGAAATTTATGAAGATTTTCCGTAAGTTATGGTAATTTTACAGGTAAATATCGTAACTTAACATAAATTACCCAACATTCCTTTTTGAAAATTACCATAAATTTCCGGAAATTTATGAAAAATTTTGGTCAATTATGGTAAGTTTACAGGTAAATGTGGTAACTTACCATAGATTATCCAAAATTCATCTTTAAAAATTTTCATAAATTTCCGGAAATTTATGAAAATTTTCGGTCATTTATGGTAATTTTGCAGGTATAAATGGTAACTTTCCATAAATAACCGCACAATTCTATTATCTGCAATTAAAATTTCCTCACAGCTTTTTACGATGAGCGGGCTGATAATCATAAAAAGCGAGCTCATAGATGTATAATTTTCATTATTCCTCTCTGACGTCACTTTTCAGTCCCTAGGTAGTAAAAAGTACTTTTTACTCCATAGGGAGTAAAATGTAGAGCTTTAGCCTTGCTTCGTAGGCGTCGAAAATTGCTGAAATCATGCATGTGTCATAAAATAGTATATTATGCACCTAGGGGGATACGGTATTTTTTATAAAAAATGAATGATTTATGGTGATGATGATTTATGGTAACTTACCATGAATTGCCCAAAATTCAATTAAAACATATGTCCATGAATTTGCGGAAATTTATGGAAAATTTCTGTCATTTATGGTAATTTCACAGGTAAATATGGTAAATGACCATAGATTACCCAAAATTCAATTTTTTAAATTCCTGTCATTTATGGTAATTTTACAGGTAAATATGGTTACTTACCCAAAATTCATTTTTCAGAATTTCCATAAATTTCCAGACATTTATGAAAAATGTCAGTCATTCATGGTAATTTTACAGGTAAATTGGTAACTTACCATGGATTACCCAAAATTCACTTAAAAAATTTCCATGAATTTCCGGAAATTTATGACAATTTTCCGTCATTTATGGTAATTATACGGGCATATATCGTAACTTTCCATAAATAACAGCAAAATTCTATTAACTGCAACCAAAATTTTCTGACAGTTTTTAAAGTGAGTGGACCGATATCAATATTTTATCGACGAGTGAGATAGCTATGTTAATTCATAATATTTGAAAATACGGGTTTTCATGATAAAACTTTTTTCACTAACATAATATAAAATTGATGCAAGAGCGGTAAAGATTCCTTGATTCTATGCAATATAAAATTAGTATTTTTCGTTACCTCCTCCTAGCAACTTTTTCGGACGGGCGTTGCAAAAAATAGCGTGTGATACACGTGCGCATAGGTGATTGGTAACTCGTGGGATTGCATCATTCGCCTGCGGCTCGAAGCATGAGTCGGTGGTTTTCGCACTCGCTTCGCTCGTGCGCTAACCACCGACTCATGCTTCGAGCCTCCGGCTTATGCTGCAAAATTCACACTCGCACACAATAACCTATTTTGCGCACTTGTATCACAAATAACTATTAAAAGTATCATACACCTTGAAGTGAAAAAATTACTAAAATTGAAAAATAAATATTAAAATTTGTGATTGCCGAAATTTTATTATATTTTATTACTTTTATCTCTAACATTTTTGAACTTTGCAAACAGCTGCTTTTAATTAAAAAACTACGTAATTATTGATTAAATTAATTAAACGAACTGTCTGCCGTCGCGGTATTTTCCGTAAGAATAACCACTTTTCCAGCTCGTTCAGGACTAACGTTACAAAAATCTACCGGCTATACCTTACCAGTTAATGTTACAGAATATTCCGTGATACTAGTCAGTGTTTATTTATAATTTATATAATCAAGCAATTTTTCAAGAAAATAATCTCTTTGTGGACTGCATCTCATCTAGAAACAAACATGTATTAAAATGTTCATAAAGTTATAAAAAAATATTCTTAAAAATAGATAAATATAAATTTTAAAAACAAGAAAGAATTGATCAACTAAAAATTGAATTTCAGTAATTTCAGAGAAGTCTACGAATATATTTTCCTCAATTGGTCCTACACAATGTTTTCTTAATAAAGTTATATCAGAATAATTGATGATTGAATGATTTTTTAAGTACTACTGACGTTTAAAAAGTTGCTGCCAAAATTTCACAAAATGTCATATCAGGCTGCTTCCTTCGAAGGTTTTCAAATATAATATTTTCTGTTCTTGAATTTGATAGCGTCTTTTTATATATTGTTTTTCATAAGCCATTCAATCTGAATGAATGTGCACGTTAAAATATAAACTATCATGCGTATGAAGGATATTTCCCTCATGTGTATGTAACATAAACAATGCCAATGACTAGTAGATAAACCACCAATAATTTGAACATCTTCTTCTTCATAAATTGAAGTCAGGCCTACTTATATATATAATGTTCAATATGGGTTAAATTCATAATTATTTCTTACTATGCTTAAAAACTTTTCTGGTGAAAAGTCTTGTAAAAGTGAATTTGCAGGCAATACATTACATTTAATCATATCAATTAAAACTTGCTCACTACTGTTAATTTTCCTAATACTTTTGTCTAGTGTTATTGAACAATCAATATTTACAATTTGTATATTCTTGTTACAACAGACATCATTCACATCGCTGTTTCTAAATTTTTCTGATACCAAACTATTTTTAAAATTGTGGAAATCTTTTACCATTGTTGTTGGTACATTAACAGGAATTCCTCTTTTAAAGCCTGTTCTCATTAGCCAATTTTATAAAAATCCCTTTTCATGGAAATCATCAAAATTAGAATCTCCAATTAATATCTTTTTACTTAAATTCATATTTTTATTCAAAATATTACCTGAAACTTGCATAAAAATTAAATTACATGTTGCTGGTGATTTGTAACCGGCGATAATGTAAAAATCTGTCACTTTTATTCATAATATATCCCGTTTTGAAATAATTATTAAAAAATTATATTAACAATTTTGAAAAACAACTTTCAGAAACGGATGTATCTTTTATACGATTCCAACGATATAAAAAACTAATTTTCGATTTTTTGTGGATTCGGCTTTCTTAAATATATCACGGCAGCTTTGCTTTTTTTCTATTCCGTTTTTTCTATCAGCCCCTCAATTGAAACAAAATTCTCAACATTCTTTATTGTTATATTGTCATACGACATCTATCATTTTGAATTCTGTAATTTTCACACTGAATTTGAAATAATCAGCAAGTGTCCAAAACAACCCGCAAGTACACTGAGAAAAATGGATTATACGAACTGGATAATAGAATTAAAGAATAATACACTGTATCGAAAAGTGTATTAGCGCGTATAATCTATCATGTTTTTCTAATATATGAAGATATTCCCAAATATAATCTCTAGATGTTAAATTCTTATAATCTTCAGGCATTAATTTCTAACATCTCAGATTTTAAAATATCCAGGCGTCTGTGTAGTCTCAGATGGCACGTCGCACCGTGGCGCGTGTCGTATGCATCCGTTCGCATTGTAACAAGTAGTAATTAAGTTATAAGATGATTATTAGTGCTGGATCACACCTGATTTAGATTTTGGAAATGGGTAAGTTTATATTTCTTTCCATTACACAGCACTGCCACTTGTACAATTAGAGAAACTTAGCCTCCTTAACTTTTGTTTTTGTAGTCTTATGATAGCCACTTTCCTGCTTAATGTGTGTTTAAAAAATTGAAATTTGTTTCTAATTCTACTTTCGAGCTCATCTATCAAAATTTTGTATATGTTTATAAATACGTTTGCAAAAATTATTATATATATTTGAGGTTATCTAATGCATCAGGATTCTAATATGGGTATTCGATTTTAAAATCTTGGATTATAGATTTTATTATCTCAGATTATAAAGTTTAATAATCCAAGATATTATCCTGTAATATCTATTGCTTAATATCTATAGATTGTAGTTCTAATAATCTGGATCGCTGTCCCATTGTTAATAGTCCAAGATTATATCCGGTAAAATATTTTTAATTACCGGTTATAATCCATTTTTCTTAGTGATACTAATTTTTAAGAATATTGAAAAATGGTTTTGCGCTTGTGTAAATTCGTTGGCAACGTGTCGCTTGACACGTTTAAATCGAGTCTACTTCCCGACTATCTAGAATTTTCAAGGCTAGTAAATAGATTTTCGATGTAAGGAAAAAACGCCACTTCACTGCCTAAATGTAGCAATACGAGAAACATTTGTCAATATGACGTGAAGGCTAGTATCTATATAAGTACAGCTAGTTCAAGATCTTTGCAGTTGAAGTCTAAGAAATAATTCAGACATTATTTCCTGCTTCAAGGAAGATGAAAACTGCTAAATTTATCGTGTTTCTCTACATGTTAATATTTTTCTGCAATTCTGTTCGTAAGTAGAATATAATACAATAATAATTGAATCATACATAAAAAAATATTGCCGCGCGAGCACATTCTCATTGCGCGCTGTGCGTGTGGCGCCAGGCGCCAAGTTTGAGCGCTCCCGGGGCGCGCGAGTACGCTCTCGCGATCGTTTTCGTACGTTTAATGCGTACATTTCAACTGCATTTTTTCAAATATCATAAATATTGTAACTCAAATCGAAAACTGTGATTTAAACCCCTGAGGAACTACAGTCTTTAATTGCAACTGAAATTGTTTTTCCATTTGTTTTTAAAGAAGGGTGTCAAAGCACTTACGGTTTTGATGATTACATGCTCATCGCGACACTCGCACTTCGCGCTCGATAGTAAGGTTATAAAGTCAGTTCTCTTTGAAAAATAAAACGATGTGGACGATCGTTCGAAAGTTAGTTCCAAGACAACTCCACTATGATTAGTTAATCTATAACGTTTTCAATATGTGTCCAATTGAAAAATTTCATTGAAATAATATGTAAATCTTACTAAAATCTACTAAAAATAACGCTTTAAACTTGCGGATCTCTTAAAAAGAGAAAATGCATATTTTTGAAAATGATCTAACTTTTTGAATTTTGGTCTGAGTGAAAAATTTCATGAGAATATTTTCGAAATATATTTTATATCTAGTAGAAATTTAGAATAATATTTCCTAATCTATCAAAAATATATATATTTTTTAGAAAATTTTTAGAATGTTGAAAAGCATATAACTTTTTAAATTTTCATCCACACTGAAAATGGCATATGTGACCGTCCGCGAAGAAAGGGACCTGATAAAAATTTTTAATTATGGAATAGCATAATGTTGGCGTATGCCAACATATGTTTCCAAAATTTTTCTTCACAATTTGTTTCCTTCCGTCTGTACGTCTAAAACTTTCTTTTCATGATTACCCAGGTGAAAATACACCACTGGCGCAGTACTGGCGTGTGGTACTGGCGCGGTACTGAAACACCAGTACTGATTCTGTAATGACAAACCACTGGCGTACGAAAATATCGGAGTTAATTTTAAAAATAATTAAAAATCATTAAATTGTTTCTTAGGACCATCCATGCATCATCATACGACTGCATGTTGTCCGAATATTATTTATAAATACAAAAGTGTAAATTTCAAACTTTTGTTTAATTTTAACACCCGCTATTGCTATACTCTAAAGATATATAAAAAAAAGTATTTAAAAAAAAAAAAATAATTGATTGCGAGTATTGTGCCTGTAAATGTAAATGTCAATGAAAAAACCATCCTCATAAGGTGCAGCTCAAAAAAAGTTACAAAAACAATTTTTTTAACATTTTTCTCATTCATTTTATTTATTATTATACGACATCATATAAATGAGGCTTCCGTTTCCAGCGCTAATAGCACAGTGCGTTCACTCTAATGGGGAAAAATGAGACCGTGTTTAGTGTTTTCTATTCCCGATAGGCGGCGCATGCTTTCAAAAAAATGCAAAAATGGTTGCGGACTTACAGGGGCCAGGGGACTTGTCAACCCAGTGTATCGTAGCACCTGGTAGCACGCCAGAATATTTCAGGATTTTGAGTGTATTTTATATTAAAGAAGACTATGTTTATTGAAATATGTTTGCTCCTGATGATGTCAGTTATGGTGTTCACTCTTTTTTAGTGATACAAGTTTCGCGGTACATATTTTAGGAGGTTCGAACATCATTGCTAACCTCGAAATGTGTTGCCTAAGACGAAACTTGTATTTCAATTTAATAAGCACAAAGATCAACTTCTGCAAACATATTTAAATAATAATTTTTCTTTAATATAAATTATACTTGAAATTAAACAAATGATGCTCAAATGAAGAAAAGGAAATTACGAGTAGGGGTAAAGGGGGAGGGAGAGGTCTGCTCAGCGCAATTTAATTCATTCTATTCCCCCTAGGAGTCGCATTCGCTAAATGTCGTGCTCCCTAATTCCCCATTTAAGTCTCACAGAGTGAACGCACTGTGGCTAATAGTGAATACACGCGTCTTGGAAATACTGTGTTATTTTTGGCTCGAGTGAAGGGAAAGAGGTGTTTTTTGGAGTGAAAAGGGTTGGTGAGCGGAGTGGTGAAAGGCGGCGGACGAGAGTGATTGTGTGGAAGGGTTGAGCAGGGCAGAGAAAGGATAAAAAAGAGAAAAAGAGGTGAGTGCTTGATTTTTGAGGTTAGAATCGGAGTAGGATTTATACTGGTGGTGTGCTGGGTAGGAGCAGACCAGGGGGGTGGGAGTTTAGTAGTGAACGTGCACGGGACATATGAGATAAACGGTGAGGTAAGGTGAGGGTAAAAACAGCAATTACGGTGTTTTTAACAGAAAATAGGGTGAATGGGAAAGGAATGGTGAGGGGCAGGGGGTTGTTAAAGCGAGAGGGTTAAAGGCGGCACGTGACAACTTAGTTTAGTAGGTAAGTGGTAAAGTCGTAGGGTAAGATACCGGTAACTAGAAGTCTAGCACGAAATAACAACGCACGAGGGCACCACGAGTCGGGAAAGGAATCCGAAGAAGGGAGATCGTGATCGGAGCCGAGCAGAGCGAAGGGCGAAGGGAGAGGGGCGGGGAGGACAATCAGCGACGAGGGAGAGAGGTTCGAGACGCCAAGTAAAGGCGGGGAGGTAGGAGCGGCAGAATTCGCGCGGAATAGAGGACCCAGTCATAGGGGAAAGGGCAGACCGACGAACCGTGAAAGACTTGCTAGCACGAGTAACACGGGATCGAGAGAATTTCTAGCTGGCTGTGGCGTTTAAAGAGTGCAGGGACAGATTCAGAAATTGAGAAATCGGAGCATAGCAAGAGGGATAGAGAAGAAGGGGAAGAAGAGGGGGTGGAGGATAAGCTCACAAAGAGAAGCAAAACAAAGACACCGACAGAGATTTCCAAGGTAGGGGGTATAAAATAATTAGGTAAAATCTAATAATGGAACTAAGAGATGAAATGAATAGAGGGATAGAAGATGTGAAGAAACAGGGAAGGCGTACGGAGGGGATGATACTGAAAGTAAAAGAGAAGTGGGAAGAGTGGGAAACTTGCTGGAAAGAGGAAAAAGAAAAAGTATGGAGTAAACTAGAAAAGATGGAGAATATACAGAGAATTAGTGAGGAGGAAAGGGTGAAGGAAATAAGGCAGTTGGAGGAGAGAGTGCGTAACTTAGAATGCAGATCTGAAGGCGAAAATAATTGTGAGGACCATGGGAGAGGGGATGCGAAAGAAGGGGAGGGGAACTTAAGAGAGGAAAATGAGAGAATGAGATATAGATTGCTAGGATTAGAGAGGAAAATGGAGGGGGAGGAAAGAGAAGAGAAGAACAGAAACGTAGTGATCAAAAGAATGCAAGTGGAAAGCGAGACGGGAAGGGAAGAGGTAGAGAAACTTATGAGAGACATAGGGGCAAATGTCAGGGTGGAGGAAATAAAGGGGGGTGGGCAGTAAGCTAGAAGGAAAGTCTAGGGTCTACGTCGTCAAACTGGGAACTGATGCGGACAAGAAAGATGTGATGATGAAAAAGAAGGGGCTCAGGGGAAGAAAGGAAAGAATTGATGAAGATATGACCTGGAAGGTGAGAAAGATAAGATGGGTAATTGAAGAAAGAGCATGGGGGGAGAGGAGAAGGGGGAGTAGGGTAAGGATAGGGAGAGGTAGACTGTGGATAAATGAGAAAGTGTGGATATGGGATGAAGAATGGGAGGACTTAAAAGCAGGAGAATGGTCACAGGGTAGAAGGGGAGAAGAGGGGAATAAGAAAGATGAGGAAGCGATGGGGTTCGCAGAAGACACGAGGAAATGAAAGAGAGAAAAAGGGGAAGAGAAGGTGAAAAGAGGATAAAAGTAGCGTTTTGGAATGTGACAGGATTAAAAAATAAGGATAGAGGTTTCTGGGTGGAGCTAAATAAATGGGACGTTATAATGATGAGCGGAACGTGGGTAAATGAGGAGGAATGGAAGGTCCTTCAAAGGAACGTACCAAAAGGCTGCATTTGGACAATGCAGGAAGCAAAAAAGGAACATGAGAGGGGAAGGAGAACGGGAGGCATGGTGTCAGGGGTGACGAAAGAATTGGTAATAAAACGGAAAGAAGGACATAGTGCGCCAGATATGGAGGGTACTATAGTCACGAGAATAAAATTGGGGAGCGTAAAAGTGGACGCGGTGTGCGTGTACAGAAGAAGAGGAGAAGAGGATGGGTGGAAAATAATAAAAAGATGGATGTAGGAAAAAAAGGAAGAGCTAGTATTGATAGGGGGTGATCTAAACGCATGGACAGGGGAATTGGGGGAAGAAGTGTTTGATGAGGAAAATGAAACATTTATCAGAAAATCGAAATACCAAGAAGTAGACAGAGAAGGAAAAATACTTTTGAATATGGTCGGAGAGGCAGGATGGTTCATATGTAACGGAAATATAAGAGGCGATGAAGAGGGGGAGTAGAAGTACGTAGGAAAGGGAGAAACGGTGATTGATTACATCCTGGCTGAAGAAAGGATAAGAAATATCATGGATAGAATGGAAGTTGGAAATGAGATAGGTTCTGAACATTTCCCGGTAATTGCGACGCTAAAAAGCGAAGGAGGGAAGAGAGGTAGAAGAGAAAGAAATAGGGTGACTGTGGATAATGCTAAGATGGGTAGATGGGGAGGAGAAAAACTTAGAGAATACAAAGAAAAGATGAAGAATGGGATTGAAGTAAATACACAGGAGGAAGATGTGGACAGGTTGGTAGCAAAGTTAAGGGAAGGGATAGATGTGGTAAAGAGAGAGGTAAGGCCGCAAGAGGTTCAGGATGTGAAAAAGAAAGGATGGTGGGATGCGGAATGCAGGGAGAGTAAGGAAAATATGAGGGAATATTTAAAAAGATGGAGAAAGGGAGAGTTGGAGAAAAAAGAATACAATAAAATGAAAAAAGTGAATGAGAAGTTATTGGACGAAAAGGGACAGGAGGTAAAAAACATATATAAGGAAGAGGTAGAGAAAGCGGTAAGGGAAGGCAGGGAGTGGGAAATAATAAACAGGGAAAGAGGAAGAAAGAAAGGTATAAATGAAGAAATTGAGATGAGTGAATGGTCAGAGTATTTTAAGAAAGAGTTAGGAGGAGTACATAATATCGTAAGAGAAGAAGGCAGGAAAAGAGTAGAGGAGGAGGAGGATGCAGAGAATGAGATAAGTAGAGAAGAGGTAAAGGAGGTGATAAAAAAGCTCAAAAAAGATAAGGCTACAGGAGAGGATGGCATAGAAAACGAGGCTCTGAAATATGGAGGAGAGGGGGTACAGAAAGAGATATGGAGAATATGCAATAAGGTTTGTAAGGGAGAAGGGTGGCCAAAAGAATGGTATTATACCACATAACCAGACGGGCTTCAGGAAAGGGATGGGAACAATCGACAATGTATTCGTACTTAACTTCCTGGTGAATTGGAATTTAGGGAGGAAGAAGGGAAACTTGATAGCACTGTTTGTGGATTTTATAGCAGCGTTTGATTCGGTGAACAGGAAGGTGCTCTGGGAAACCCTAGATGAGAGGGGAGTGGACAAAGGGTTAAGGGAAAGGATTAAGGGAATTTTCGTGGAAACCAGAGCGAGGGTGAGAGTAGGAACACAAAAAGGAGAGCCGTTATGGTTAATGAGTTGCAGGTAAAAAAGAGGCTTGAGAGTGCGAGTAAAATAATGGGACAAGTGTGGGGTATAGGTAAGAGAAGATTAAAGGATGACTGGAAGATGAGAGTTTGGATGTTTGACGTGTTAGTGTGGTCAGTAATGAGCTATGGAGTAGAGATTTTGGGATAGAGGGAATACAAAGGGATAGAAAGTGCACAGGTAAGGTTCTTGAGAAGGGTCATGGGAGTGAGTTGGAGTTGCCCAGGTTATATGTTGAGAGAAGAACTAAGTAGAGAGAAAATGGTAATAACTCAACTAAAAAGAGTGTGGAATATCGAAGAGAAGCTAAAAAGGGGGGATGGGAGTAAGATAGCGCAAGCATGTCTGAGGGAAATCCAAATTAGAGAGGAGAGTGGCAACATGGAGCGATAGAAATGAGAGGAGGGCAGAATGCAGATGAAAAGAAAATAGGAGTTAGGAGAGGCAAGTAGAGAGTGGCAGCAGGTAGAGCAAATGGAACCGAGTGATCAAGTTCAGAATGGGTGAAGGGATGAGGGAATGCAGATATTGGGAGAATGAAGAAGAGAGAGCATGCAGAGTGTGTGGGTATGAACTGGAGACATGGGAGCACGTGTTGGAGAGATGCACAGGGTATGAAACGGGAGGAGAGAGCGTGAATGATAGAGTAAGATGGATTTTGGATGAAAATGGTCAAGGTGAGAAAGGGATGAGAAATCTCGAAGAACTAAGAGACAGGGCAGGTGGCAGGGGATAGGGTTGAGCCAAAAGGGGACTTCAAGAAAAAAAAGTTAAAGATGTAGAGTCGTGAATTAAAATTGTGAGCTGAAGAGGCTCAGGTGAGAGGAAACGGAAGCCCCTGGAGGCACGATTAATAGCATAGGATAGGCATAGTTGTAAAGAAGAATTAAGACGTCGAATTTTTTGTGGTAAGTAATATTAAGTAGTCAGTAAGCTATTTTTTGTAAACGATGTACAGGGAACGGAGCCCTCAAACCCGTAAAAGGGAGAGTAAATAAACATACATACATACATACATCATATAAATGTAAAATAAATGAAATTTTAATGGGAATAGAAATGAAACAATTTTTAAATAAATAATTTAAATCGATTACAATTTTTCTCCGTGTAACATTTTGTTTTTCGCGTTTTTGAACGTTTAAAAATTTTTGAGAATGACATAAAATGTGATTTTTAATGAACATTTAAAATTTGTATCGTTGGAACTTAGAAATTTTATCGCATACTGCGACAATTTTTTTAATAACACATTTTTTAAACTTTCGTGTAACGTTTTGCTTTTTAGGTGTTTTTGACTATTTTAGAACGATTAATAATTATCTAAAATGTAATTTTTTTCTGAACATTTTCAATTTATCATAAAAATGGTGCTTCGAATTTTTCTTCATATCTCGGTCATACCCTCTGCAATAGCGGAAGCAAAAACTTTTATCGTGTGCACACCGATCAGTGATGCTAATGTGGGCGCCTTGAGCTATTGCGCTTGCGTTGTGGTCGCGCGCTGATGGGCCACAGTTAGTGCAGTTAGTTAGACGAAATTTCAATAAATACAATTTATATACATTCTTGTGAATTTTATGATAATTATTGATTTCAATTGCAAGAATTATTTTTAATACGCATTTTGAATTTCGCGCCAACTGCGACCAATTAGCGCGCCCGCATACGCATCACTGACACCGATACATGAGACTTCTGCCGCCAGCCAGTAGAGTCGCTAACCGCTGTCACTCTTGTTTTTACGTATAACCTCAAAGCTGACAAAACCCATACATTTTTTCATTTTTTTATGGGCCATATAGAATTTCAATGGTTTATGGCAATAACACTTATCAATTGGATGATCCGGATGTTTCAACTAAAATCAAGGGCAACTGTAATCAATGTAACCAGAAAGGATATGTGAAGGAATCATGATTATATTGAAAATCAGTATGTTTATGTGTAGGAATTTTCAATATATATGGTTGTAAAATGTATGAATGGCAAGGAACCTATTCGCACTTTGTCCCAGATGTATTCATTAGATTTTTATATTATTTGTATTGTGAGTGGAGAGAGAACTAATCGACTGATGGATACCTGTTTATAGCAAATTGACGTGTTTCTATGTATAGGAGTTGTAGAATGAGCTTTAACCGAATTGCTGTTCAACGGTGATTTAAAAAATGATTCAATGTATGATCCATATCTTTTTAAATGGGTATCGTGTAACATAAATTTGTGATTTGAATGAGTAAGAATTCAGCGACAATTTCAAAAGGATTGTACGCATATTTAAATATGACAAATCATGTATTAGGTATTTTCCACAAAGGAATAATAAGGCGACTGATCTCCGAACATGCGATTTGGTAGGAGCAGTACGGAGTGGTACTACTACTTCTTCTTCTTTAAGTACAGCAAATGGCTGATCTACGTTGAAAGCATGCTTGCTTCAGCAGCCTTGTATATATGGTCACAAACTAGCGTTGGGATTTTGTATCACCCAGTTGTATAATCTGAAACGAACGGAAAGGTTTTCTCCCATCGGGAAGAGAAAAGCAATAGCCCATGCGCAGTGGAGTCCAGGGGCGGGCATCTCGAGCACGCTACATGCACACGACACCGCCGCTCATGCGCTATTGTACACGAGCGGCAAATATACAATTTTTGAAAGAGAGAAAATGTTATTTATTCGATTTTTTAATTATTTATTTGGTCAAATTTTCAAGTTTGTATTTTTTAGAAATTTGAAAACGTGTGAAACAACTCGCACGGATTAGTTAAAAACTGGTAACTACTGAAGGAAGGAGGACATTCTGAGGCTATAGAGAGACCTGTGATGATGGTGCCACGTATGTTATAGAAACGGGGGTAGACGCACAGGATGTGATCCAAATCTTCATCAATATCAGGATTGCAAGTACACTGGCTTAAATTTACAATGTTTTTTAGGCTAAAAAAGCATTATGTGAATAGTGATTGCTCCTCATGCGACAGAGAGACTGTCCACTCTCTTGGTGCGATGAAGGAGACAAACCAAGGTTTTTGCCTATGTTGGTAGATACGTTGGGTGTAGTGCACGCCCTTGTTTTCTCCAACCTTAGTATAATAAATAATCCCTACAGCTATCTAGAAGAGATTTTTGAGCGGAGCCAAAGAAGTCAGAACTGGGTAAAGTAAAGCGAAGAAGAGCGCCGTCAGCAGCCGCTGACTTAGCGGCTAGGTCGGCATGCTCATCTCCTCGAATTCCCTTGCGTCCAGAGATCCAAACTGGCATTACTGTGCGATTGAGCTTAGTCAGAGTCGCGAGTCTATTCCTGATTATAAAATGATGCAAGATTTGATATTATTTGGGCATATAGCTGCCACGCTATTGATGACGCCTAAGGACTCTGAAAAGATAATCGATTTAGTGATGTTATTTTCAATAATGTAATCTAGAGTTTACAGAATGGCATACGCTCCAATGGAAGAAATTGTAGCAAATTTAGTGATTTTCGAAGAGCAGGAGGTTGCTGTCGAAGGGTATACAAATGCCAAACCTGCAATTTCATCCGTCTCCGAACTGGAACCATCTGTATAAAACTGAACAAAGTCCTGAGATGTGTGATCTGCGAAGTCTTGTAAGAGAGCCTCTGCATCTGGGCTATCCTGACATAAGCGACCCCAACCAAGCTCAATCTGAGGTGAGAATAAATGATCTGTATACGGGAATTCGAAATAAGGGTAAGCAAATGACCTGCGAATCTGATGTTTAAAATTGGCAACTCTATCAAAAGATCTGAAGAAAACAAAAATGTCTCGGATACGATATCTGCTCGTTCGGTTTGTAGAGTTCCAAAGTTCCTCGAGGCTGTCCGGCAGGGGGTGGTTAAGAATAAAAAATGATCTTAGTCGTTAAAATACGGTTGTAAAAAAGACGGTTGCGACTCCGCCTCTCAAGGGACGCATGCACTACTTACTCAGTCAAGTAGATTGCGCAATATTATGGAAACGGTTCAGGCGGCCCTGAATGTTTACGTTTCGCTGTACGCGCTATATGAACAAGGCTATTTTCAGGCAACCCCCGAGATTGTTCATCTATCGAGACTCTGGTGTAACTGCCTTGTCGACACCTTCAATGAACGGATTATAACTGGAGAGGGGATCCTGGGATATGCCTTTGAATGTTGCTTCATTGCCTTTAACAAAATCAGATAAGTTATTAGAAAAGTTAGACCAATTACTTCTCCTAAGTTTACAAATGAGAGGTCTAGGACCGAAGGGGATTGGCCTGGACTGGTGGCAAACGTGTCTTTGCCATTATTCAAGCACATGAATTCTGTTTGGTCTAATTAAGAGTAGAGCTCTGAACCATTAGAGTTAATGGAAACAGCTAGGGTTTCTAGATCGTTTTCTGATTTAGTTATCGAAGAGATTCTGGAAAAGTTGATTACTTCTCTAACGGCTATTGCGAGGTCACCGCCTCTATCAAATAATCTGTCAGCTCTGATTACATTAAAATTTTTTAATAAAAAGTGTTTGTTAGGTTTAAGAAATGTTTCGCAAAGTGAAATTATGCCATTGTCGTCGGAGATATTTTGAAGGTCTCCGTTCTTTTTTAATAACCCGCGTCAATTCCACTGCATAGTTCTTAATTTACTTATTTGAATCATTTTGATAATTCTACGTTTTACTTCTTATTTCGATTCGCAGAGCCAGATTGCCCCGCTGAACCGTTTCTATTTTGGGATGGAAGCAAATAATTAGAGGGATTTGATATTATTTGAGATGTGGTTAAGAAAATGATCTATTTCTTCTACATTTGAGGAGATATCAAATGTTACAATGGAGTCAAGACCCGTGAGAGCCTTGATTAGGTTACTGATTACGGATGCAGGGTCGGTAGTGGGCTTATTAATGAATTGAGAAGTTTGGGGATGCAAGTCAAAACCATTTGGCAAGGAGCTCTAAGTCCTTGCGTTATTGTAAAAGGAAGAGTAATTTGAAGCCGACCGATTGAATTGCGATGTTTGTGGGGGCTTGTTTGGCTTTGATTTCGGAAGAGGTTTAGGGCGTGAACCTATAGTTTCGGAATACGAACGAGTTCGGATGGTCTAAGCGTCATCCAGCAATGAGAGAGCCGGGCCCTCGTTCAAATCGGGATGGTTGGAGAAGTTTACAAATGAAGTGCATTGACTAGAAGCAGACCCATTCCCAGGCTGTTTTTTGAGTCTGATAAACCTCTTTTTCTTCGACGAAAGGGACTCCGTGTTTGGCAGCATAGGCTCGAAATTATTTTTGGAATAACAATTCCGGAGTATTTTGCGAGGTTGGAAGATGATTTCCGTTGCAATTGCAGCACTTAGGGGCACTGTCCACATTCGGACAGGATTGAGTTAGAGGGGATAGTTGAGATGTGCCAGTATCTTTGTTAGTTACCTTCCTACTGAGATGACGAACATTCACCGCGGAGGTCGTGTCTCTCAAGTATCCAAGGATCTCTACATTATCCTGAATTTCTTTTTCTGACAGTTCAATGGGGTCATTCTTCACGACACCTTGACAAGTTACGAAGCTAGCTGGGACAAAAGCAAACAGCCCTTTACTTTTTGAAGTTTGAGAGTCGTTGAGGATTCTATTCGCGTCTTTATACGATCTGACCGTCACGCATAATTTTCCAAAAAGCCTGACTATCTACATTTAACACATCTTCTTCGTAGAGAAGAGTGAAAGTTTTACCGTAGGTCATGGGGTTGAAATTCTCCTTGGCTGGTTCGGAGGCACGGTCTCTTTGGATCATTGTCTTGCATGGGCCTTTCTGTTTGTCGTAGTGTTGTTGTTTTTTCATCTAAGAGTATAAATGTGTGTGTGTGACTGTGTATTTCAATTGATTGGATGTTGCGTTTGAGTTGTTGAATTGTTTGCGTGTTGTGAATTTACATCAGGGGTAATTTCCAATGCATCCATGAAATCACTATCATCTGCAGGAAGAAGCGTGGAATCGGCTAAATCGAAGACTAGGGACTTGTGGCGCTTGATTTCGCATGATTCGTGAGAATCCTTACCAGGATCGCGTGATTTGGATTTCTGGGAAAGGTACAACAAACTGTTGACGGCTACTTTCTCTACACGGGAATCAGGTGGGTAGGGAGGGATTCCACTCCACGAATCATCGGGTAAACTTCCGTTAGTTGCCATGCTCTGGCTTCATCAGCTAAGGATCTGGAGACATTTGCGAAAATTGCCGCCCACGAACACGTGCTCGCGCGCGCCAAAAGTGACTAGCGCCCGCCTTTTAGGTTAAGCCTGCCAAAGTACGCGATTCTTGAAAAAGAATAGCGGACTGTGGCAGGAAATTTTGATCGCGAGAATCAAGTGCATTGAGACACTCTACAACACTATAACTTCACTCCACGTAAAATTCGTTTTGTCAAAAATAACATGAGTGATACCTTTCACGTACGACCGTCATGAAGATTCGCGCCGAACTACCCTGTAAGTAGTATTCACCCTTCACTTAGTGCGCAGGCACCACGTGTCCTCTTCTCACGCACAGAAAAGTGCGAGTGAGACAGCTTTTGAAAATTGAGTTTTTGCAATCTATACTCACCTTTTCATAATTAAGTTCTTTTATTACCGCAATCTTATGAAACACACTTGAATAAATTATGTATTCACTCAACCAAAAGTATTAATTATTATGGTTTACACCTTTTACACACTCATTTTACTTGACAGCTTGAAAAACTTCTGCTTGTAGCAAAAGAAAAAAAACTCGCATAGCCTGATGAACATACTTTTTTTCAAAAGCTGTCTCACTCAAAGTTTTCTGTGCGTGAGAAGAGGACACGTGGTGCTTGCGCACTATGTGAAAAGTGATTACTACTTACAGCTCTGGTACTTGCTGCGCCCCTGCTCCTATCAGACTCGAAAAAGTTTTCCATGGCAGTTTAGTCTCCTTATTATTACGTCGTGTTATTTTCACTTCAACCACCAGCTAACTTCACTTCGTTGAGTGCTGAGGGGAAAACAATGGATCAAATACATGGGATTCGGTCCATTTTTGCCCTATTTTGCTTATATTTTCGTAAAAACTAATTTTTTCTTTATAAGTGTTTAGAAAATAGTTTTCATTTTTTAAGAACTATTTAATGAAATCATAAAATGATAAAAATTATTATTCATTACGAATATATTACAAAAATAAAGTTCTGTCCCATGCATTTGATCCATTGTTTTTCCTTCAGCATGCAATGAAGTGAAGTTAGCTGGTGGTTGAATTGAAAATACCTACTTGATTGAGAAGTCACCTGATATTGGGCGACTTTAGAGAGAGAAAGGAAATTAGGGGTCATTGCGACATAGCGTCCAGTGACTCTTTCACATATCAATCTGACACTGTAACGTCAACTAGAAACTTTTGAGTTGTCGTGAAAGTAAATTGTAACCTGCACACGTAACAATTTTGAGTGTCACCCCAAGTTTTAGAAGGTAAATTCTTTGGTACAATTACTGTGAAATTTACGTGGGTGTGCTTCTATAATTATAACGAAAAACGCTGGCTATAAGTGTATTTACAGCGTGACCTTTATTCTAATTTCAAACCAACTTGAAGAGTACCTCAAAGATCATAACTATGACGGAATATGCCGACCGTTATGGGAAATATGACCAATTTCTATTAAATTGAATTTCTTTGATATCTCAGATTTAATGTTGGATCTTGAATCTCGCTTTTCACAAAGAATATAGAGCCACAACATTACTTCGGCCTTACAATGACACCAATAGGTATTGCATTTTTCTACGAATTCTCTCTGTCAAAGTTTGCTAAATTGTTATGTATAGTATGACGGAAAACGTGTTTTAAATTTCTAGGCATGAGTGGTAACTTCTCTTAATTTCACTTGACTTGATTGTTCCAATCTGTATTTATTGCCGATTAATTTTCAGTTAAAATCTCTAATCATTCATGTTTTTCATTGAATACATCGTAATCAATTTCTTGATAATTTTATTACATATTTACTTGCATTACTCATCGAATTAATCCTTTTTATTAGTATTCAAAATCACTTCCAAAAAGAACTTTTGGAAGAATTTTCATGTAATCCGCCAAAATCTAAAGGAAAAATAAACGGTCACAATTTCAACAATTTGAAGGTGTTCTGAAGGATTTCCAGAATGTTTTTATGTATAATAATGTTTATATATAATAATGTCTTTCTAAAGATATCGAGGAACCTTGATGAGAATAAAAATATTTGAAGGGATAACAAAGATTTCAAAGAAATTCAAATATTTGAGGGTATTTCAAACCTCCAAGATTATGTATCTTTCACTTTTTAATTCGGATCGAAGAATATTGCAGAGAGAAAAATTTAATAACGAAACTGAGATTATAGACATTAGACATTCTTAAAGGGAAACAGTGGACATGAAATCAGGAAGTTTTTAAGGTGAAGTTGAAAAAGACGTTTTCAACTGCGCATGTACCAAAAAACGCTGTTCTGTTTAAAATTATATAATATACACTTAAATATTACGTTAATATTAATATTTCTTTTAAAGTTAGGTGTTTATTTCATTCAATTTCATTTGTTTCATAAAAGAATAAAAAACTTTTGTTAATATTTATCTCTATGATTATTCCTAGTATTTCTTAGTTTCAAATAGGCCCGCGCTTTTCGGCACATGCGAAGTGGAAAACGCCGGCACCCGCCAATGCTATCTATCGGATATCAACGAACTAAAAAGAAACCCTCAAAAGGAGTTCGCTCAGAGCCTAAGTTCTGAAGGATGTCTTTTTTTACGTCTACGAAAATTCATAAATGTGTATTTGTAAATATGATGCGCAAGCTAGTATATTATATACAAGTAAAACCAGGTTAGATCTTTTAATTTCAGTTGAAGTTCGAAAATGTTCAGAAATCAGTTCCTGTTTTTAAAAGCATGAGAATCTTTAATTTTACTCTACTCTTCTTCCTGTTTATGATATTTCTCAATTCTGTTCGTAAGTAGAATATAACACAGAAGAAACAGAAGTGAATTTTTGTTGCGGATAATTTTCAAGTAGGTAAAGTTTAATTTTTTGGCATCGAAACAAAACAACATTCAACAGAGTGGACATGGTAACCATTTCCAATGCGGTGGGTAAATCTCAACACGTGAAGGTAATTTTTGTTGCAGATAAAGATTACTCAGAAATCGCTGTAAAGATTACATTTTGTTTTTTCTGTGAATATAATACTAAATCAATCACACATCAAGATATTAAAACTTGTAATGTAATAAAGATTTAAAAAAATTACACAGCCACACAAAAAAAAAGTGTCGTGATCTGGGGACGCGACATATATTTTCCTATGGATTTTGATGCGCTGAGTCCGAATCCGATGTCAGAATCTGCCGTACATGTCAGCGTTTCACCCTAACCTTAAAAAACTCGAAAAAATTAGTATTTCCTGTTCTGAGGATGAAGAATATCAATTCTTACATCGGATTCGTATTCACGCGTCAACATCCAGAGGAAAAACATATGTCGCGTCCCCAGATCACGACACTTTTTTTTTGTGGCTGTGTAATATTTGAATCATCTGTTTCAAACAGAAAAACTTTTTTTTATCGACATAGTTCAAAGTTGTCGCTTGAATAGAAAAGACATTTTTATCGTACATTTTTAAATAGTATAATTCTGAGAATATTTGTGAAGAAATCATAAAGCTGTAAAACGGATAGGGTGCGACGGAATTTTTCCCTTCCATTTTCCAGCTCGAAAAATTATCATCTCGAATAAAAAATTTGATTTGTCTGATTTTTCTTTGTATTTAAACATTTGTTTGTATTATTTTGTAATTTTGTATTTTTTGTAAACTTCTATTTCTAAATTGATCAAAATAAAGACTTCGGTTTGTCTATTATTGAAAAAAACAACTAATGCTTTCTCTATTAGAAAGCAAATATATGTGCTAACGGGAAAAGCAAAGTGCTCGTGAAATGAGCACCATATAATTATAAATACAAACAAAGTGGAAACACTCGAGATCGAATTCACAGCTAGTTTAAAAATTAATTGCAGAACACAAAACAAATAAATATTATCAACCATAATGCCAATAAAAAAATCTTCTTTAAAGTTTTTATTTAATTTTGCGCACTTTGCCTTTAAAAAAGGCACTTTTAAAAGCACATTTTAAAAAGACGATTATTGTCGTGACGACTAGATACAGCCTTCAGATTTAAAGAGTAAATTCTGAAAATAAATGACATCAACAAACTTTGATACACTTTATATAGATCGATGTGTTAATTACTCCTGCAATCTGGTGTACATTTTGAGGGACTTTAGAGGATTTTAAATGATGCCAGGCTTTTCTGGGAATTTCAAATAATTTCAAGAAGTTAAAAATATATCAAGGGATTTAGAAGAATTTTTAGGATTTCCAAAGATTCCAAGATATTTCTAGTGGACTTGGGAAAATAAATCAAATTAAGCTAAATTTGGAAGGGGTTTATGGCGATTCCAAAAAATTCAAGGGATTTTAAGTCATTTCAAGAAATTTAACAAGGTTGAGGGCTTTATTAAATATCCTGAAATTTTGTGAAAAGTTCTGCTGGATGCATGTGTTCGGGCAAAAATTTAAAAAATCTATAATTTATAAAAATTTATAAAAGTGAAATTTTGTGAAAATCTATGAAATTTGTTGAAATATACGAAATGGTTCTGCTTGGCGCATGCGTAATATCTTAGATTGCTGAAACCAAAGACCAGCAGAACTTTTATCAAAAGTTACCGGTAAATTACCATACATATTCATAAATTTCCGCAAAGTATAATAAATTACTATAAATTTCCACAAAATTTATAAGTTTTCCTGAATTTCTATAAATTTTAGAGATGTATGGAAATTCATGGACATTTATGGGCATTGTGCTCGCTAAATTAATTAAAGATACCAGTGTGAACTTGATAAAAGAATACAAGCTCGATCTAAAGATAGAGGCTTATTTTTACAGTAGGTCAAGTTTAATGTTTCAGAAATATGTCAAATAGATAGATAGTTATAAAATTCACGAAAATATAATATTATTCTTTAGAAAATAAGCTTTGTTAATTTCTTCATTATGTTAAATGTTCCTTCGAGCCGGATAATTATCCCAGTGCTGCGGAATTACGTGAAGAAGTTGCTTTGGAGTGAAATCTACAGAATACAGCGGAAATTTTTTCGAATTTGTAGCTTGTCAATATGACATTGAATCAATCATTCAAGGAAGCGGAGGATCTGGAGAAAGTTTTGCAAGACACTCCTACGGAAATCCGGAATGATATTAATATTATTCTGTATGGAATCACAGCAAAACGCTATTTCGTAAGAAGGAACATACTCAAGTTCGTTTCACAGCCATTTAAAAAAGGAGATAAAGAATACTCAATTCGCTTTAGAACCATCGAGTCACTGGTAAACAAATATCGTTTACCAGCCATTTTCGAAATCTCCATAATAAATTTAGACCGGAAACTTGCCAGAAGTGTCAACGGTATTATCGAGACACGGAAGTTTCCGCACTAGATCAAATGCTCGATATGGTAGTAATAATTTAGATAAATAAATATTGGAAATTGAATATATAACCTAGCAAGAAAAAATTTAGAAATTGAAGAAAACTTCGCTGCGTAGCAAGATAAAGTGCCTATTTTAAAGGAGGAAATTCGTTAACTACAGATGGAAATTATCCTGCTGCAAAAAATCGGAATACACGTGCAAATGTTATTTCAGAAAAAGAAGATTTTAATTTGAACGACATCAGCTTTCTGCTAAAGAAACCCGTCTAGATAATCAACGAAATTCAATGATAAGACTGCAAGAAGTAGCTAGGCGACAAGCAGAAGTACATAAAGGATCAGGGAGAAGCAGAAGCGGATATAGCAAATCCAGTTTCCAATCTTTTGAAAATACTAGTGTTAAAAGATGGCTAGAGAACGCAGAAAAACACAACAAAAAAAAGAGAAAATACAATCGCACGTCAATCAATGGAAAATGATCTTGGAAATTTGAACGGTTCTTCAATTCTGCAATGGCCAACTTTTTTTCATAATATAGAATGTCTACAAAAATGTGTGGATTCTCTTCGACTGAAAATATTTTGCGACTGAATAAAAGCTTCTCTGGTGAAGCAAAAGTAACAGCAAAAGATTCAGAGGTAATTTTGAATATTTTCGACAAATATGGAAAACCAGATGCTGTTGTACATGAAATAATAAAAACAGCTCAGAAATTTCTGAAAGCTAAGGATTTAAAAAACTTCGAAGAATACAATTCTTCTGTGAGAAATATTTCCTTCACAGTAGAAAATATTGGTAGTGAATTTATAAGCAAAAAAGTTTACTCTCAATTCTCCTAACTGTATTACCACTACATGCCGTAACTCAATGAGAAAGTTACCTTACAGATAAATATATAAATGCTTGTTCCGCATCATTGAATAATTTTGCAAATTGGACCGAAAAAATTGCAGATATTTTTTCAAAAGTTACTGTACGTACTACAAATTTTCCAGCTCTTACTAGCGAAGAATCTATGTATATCTACCAATCCTAGAGAAGAATATACGGGACGGAAATTCAAAGACTCAAGATCCTGCAAAATTTGCAATAAATGGAGTCATTCTCTAGAATCATGTTCAGCATTCAAAAGAGCAGATATTAGGCAACGCTGGAAAATGACAGAAAAAGAAAACGTTTGTGGAATTGAAAACTGTCCCAGATTTCATCATACAATGCTTCACAAGAAAAATATATTGCATCCAGAGAATGAAACATTAACCTGCACACAACAATCAATGGATTCGGCGATCCGCAAGATGATTTCTGTTAAACTGCGTGGTCCATTAGGGATTGTATCCACTATTACTTCATCAGATGATGGAAGTACAACTACTCTCATAGATGACAGTCTTACGAAACGTATCGGATTAAAAGGCCTAATAATAATTCTTTCTCGACAATTAATTCAACCTATAGGAGATGCGCCAATTTTGTCTAAAACCAAAATCGGATGGCTCATGAATGGACCATTTGAATCACTGAAAAGTGGAAAAAAACACTTCGATGTGACACTGATCTGCGCGATTGAAGATTTTCAAGATTCACATGATGAAGTACAAAATTACTTCGCTCTCGAGAATTCCGGAGTTACAACTCTCAGAAGTATGAAAAGTCAAACTGCCGAAGAAGAACAGGCCAGACAGCAAACAGATGGCATTTCAAATGTTGAACTGTTCGGAGAAAAAATGGTTAAAAAATAAACAATGAAGAGATGGCTATTGCTCCGAGATTGAGAAGATATTTGAGAAAGACCACGCCGTACCCTTTCACCCTGAAGAATGATTAGAGCATCGGAAAATATGGTCCATACCACATTCCCTCGTGATCAATGCAAATAAACCCGCAAAAGTTGGTAGAGTGTCTTTGAATGATAACCTTCTTACGGGACCTGACTGACTAGTGTCACTGTTTGGCGTTATCTTAAAATTTCGTCAACACAAAATCACCTTCACAGCTGATACTCGGGAGATGTCCAATCGTGTTCAAATTGCTGACGATGATACCTACGCTTAATGTTTCTTTTGGCGAAACTTGAAATCACACCAGACACCAAAAATATATCACATGAAAGCGATGTTATTTGGAATAGGTTCGTTTTCATTTTTGGTTCAGTTTGTGAAGCATTACAATGCAAATCAATATAAAAAGAAGTTTCCAGAAGCAGAAAAAGCCATTATCTTCAACCATTATGTGGATGACTATATCCATCGAGCTGAGACTACTGAAAAAGTAGCTATAAAAATGGTCAGAGACGTAATTCTCGTACATAGCGAAGGAGGATTTGAATTACGAAATTTCGTGCGTAATTCTGAAAAAGTTCTGAAAATTATACCTGAACATCTTTTATCGCAAGATATGCCCATTGGCGTCAACGAAAGAGCAAACGCACAACGATTTCTTGAAGTTGGAATTGGATGTGATGATTCAATTAGCGGAATAATGTTAAAAACATGGAAGCAGTGGCTGAAAGAGCTGATGACCGTCAAGAATATTAAAATTGGAAGACTCTATTTTACGAGAATAAATACAGCAACATCGATCCAAATGCACACATTTTGCGATGGTTGTGAACAAGCCTACGTAGCAGCAGTTTATGTTCAAATTCAGAATGAAAATAGTTCAGACGTAGTTCTCGTCGCTTCAAAGGCACGAGTAGCTTCTCTGCGAAATCAAAAATTACCAGAATTGGAATTAAGGGATGCAGTTCTAGTTGTTAGACTTGCTAAAATGACACGAAAAGTTTTAGATTTTGCTATTAACAACAATAGTATATTGCACAACTAGGGTCGATAGGCTATGATTGCAACGAGTGTGAAGTTTGATGCCCGAGCAAAGTGAGGGCAGCACTCACACATGTTGCAATCATAGCCTTTCGGCCCGAGTTGTGTACGCTATTTTCCATCATACCTTCATCGGAGATTGATTTCCAGGTTCGCGAACCCAATTCATTTGGTTGAGAATAATCGCAAAAATTATTTTGACAGTAGACAAGAGGTTATAGAGTTGTCACTTGAAGTTGAATGTAGCGCTCGTACGATTATGACGGAGACAGAGCGAGAGAGGGAACGATCGCGCCACAAGAGGGAGATTCTGCCTTCGAACAATGACGAGCCGTTTCATTTCTTTTCGTCCCGGACCGTCATCACTTTTTCTCCCTAGGGATGAAAAGAAAACTCGGCTGCAATGGATCCAAAGGAACGGAGTTGGGTACCAACAGCCCAAAATTTAGCCGACGATTGTACCAGAGATGTGCCAATGATAAACTTAAATCCAAACCATAGATGATTTGTAGGTGCTGATTTTCTGCTATTATTGGAGGAAGAATGGCCAAAAACTTCACATATGGAGAAGGCGTTCGCACTGAAGAGATATTAACAATGCGTACTTCAGAAATGATCAAGACACTACCACGCATGAAATCGTATTATAAATTAATAAGAATCTTACGCACAACGGCTTCGATGAAAAGATTAATAGAAAATGTGAGGAGAAAGAAAGACCAAAATATTGAATCACCAGATGTTTATGAAATGCAGTGAGCGAAAATTCAATGGTACAAGGCAGTTTAAGCAAAATTTTCCTCGAAAGATATTGAAAATATCCGAACAGGCAAGCCTAACAAGAATGGGTGATTGTTCAAATTGAATCATGTATTGAAGAAAAATTCGGAATACGAAGGATCTCCGGTCGATTACGACATGCAAGTTTTGTCGAAGTCAATACGAAGAATCTAATTTGTTTAATTGGAGATCACCCTCATTCCAAAGCCTTAATAAAAACATATACACTAACAGAATGGACACGAGGGCACAGAAACTGTTATTAACGAATTACGAAAACAGCACTGGATTCCCAAAATAAGAAGTTGTGTAAAAAAAGTTATGGCTGAGTGCATAAAATGCAAAAGAAAGAATTCAACCCCTTGTCGGCCTGTCATGGGACTTTTACAGAAAGAATGGCTTAAAATCTACGCAAAATCAATTTTCTGCTACTGGTGAAGACTATTTCGGACCCTACATTATCAAAGTTCGCAGAAAACTTGAAAAGCATTACAAGGTCTAATTTAACTGTTTATCTACTCGGAGTCTTATTTACCTGCTTATCCACTCAGCAAAACATGTAGAAATTGCTGTCTTCTCAAGTGCAGATTCTTGTGTTATGGCTATACGTCGAATCTTGGCTCGTCGAGGAACAATAAAAACGATGTGGTCTGATAATGGAACTAATTTGAAAGCAGCAAACCGAGAATTAATTGAAGCACTAAATGAGCTTTGCCTTGCTCTTTTCTACATCTAGGGGAATGCCGGGGAATGGACAATCAGCAGAAATTGCTTCATAGCATTTTTTAAAAACAAATTCTACGTGAAAAAAATATAATTCAAATATAATTTTCAACACTTATTTTTACCTTTTTTTAATTGTTTTTTTGGGGTTCGTTGAAAAAGTTCTTTAATAAAAATCTTTATATTATATCTTACAGATGGAAGTAGTCAGTGGCCACCTGAACAATCTGGGAGTGAACGACGAAGACGGGAAGGTTCTAGCAGGAGGCAGGGTTCTTCAAATTCTAACATTTCAGGTTAGTATATTGTAATTTTTTAACTAACAAAAAATTGCTGGTATTCAGAGAAAAATCCAAATTTTATTTCTTAACCGCCAATAAATTGTTCTTGCTGAATGTCGTTGGCCCCTGGAGACCTTTGAAACAAGTTTCGAATTTGAACTTACAAAAGTATATTTTCTTCGGAAAGATTCGTAGTTTCGCCCACGATTGAAACCCGGAAAAGCTTTAAATTTTTAATTTATTATAATGAATCGTCGTGAATGCATTGAATTTTTTCTAATTATAATTGTATTAAGAAATTTTTGTGCAAAATTTTTACATTTGTGGTTCTTTAAATTTCCGATTTCGCTTCATCTTCTGAATTGATGCAAATTTTTTTAGAAATACTATATTTTTAATTATTATCTTTGTTAAAATACAATAATTGTTGATTTCGTAAAAAAATCAAAAAAATAAATGAAAAATTTTGGTACTTTGGCCTGAAAAATAATTTTATGGAAAAATTTGGAATTTGTGGTTTCTTCAATTTCGGATTTACCTTCATCATATGAATTGATGCAGATATTGATGAAAGACTAAGGGAACTAGTCAAAGATACAAGAGTCATGAGAGGTTCCGAATGCAATACTGATCATTACCTTTTAGTCTCCAAAATAAATTTAGGGCGGGGATGGAGAAGAAAGAGAAAAAAAAACGAAACAAACGCGAATAAAGATTGATAATTTAGAGAAAGCGGAAGTGCGAATAGACTTTCAAAATAGGTTAAACGAACGTATAGATGAGACTGTCAAGGAAGGGGTTACTAAAAAATAAAGATATAGAGGACGCGTGGACTTTGCCACGGGATATCATCGTTGAAACTGCGACCGAAGTATGTGGTACGGCAGTTGTCGGAAGAAAATCTGGTGATGCATGGTAAAATTATGAAATTGAGGCAGCCCAAAAAGAAAAGAAAGAATGTTGCACGTCACAGGTCTTAGCGATGAGAAGAGAAATAGGCTCAAAAATAATGACAGACACAAAAATAGGATAGTTAAACGACTAGTCAAGGAGAGTAAAAAGAAAATTAGAACAGAAGAAGAGAACAAAATACAAAACGACTTTGAAGGAATTATGAAACTATTATATAAACAGTTGAAGGAAGGTAGAAGTACAGTGTCTGCATGAGAAACGGCAAAGGCGAAATGCTATATGATATAGAAGGGATAGTAGACGCTTTAAAAAACTCTTTTAAAGAACTATTAGGAGGTGAAGATATAGGGCAATAGGACTGCGACATAGAACAAAATGCATTAGAAAACCTAATTGAAAAAGTCTGTGTCACTGAGGTTAGAGATATAATTAAGAACTTAAAAAACGGTAAGGCTGCTGGCGTAGACAGTATTAGCGCTGAAATGCTTAAATACGGTGGCGAGTATATACCTCACCGATTGTGCGAATTGATAAATTTATGTATCGAGACGGGAGAAGTCCTAGACGACTGGAGAAAAGCAATTATCGTACCAATATAAAAAAGAAAGGGAGACAAGAGCAACTGCAGTAATTACAGAGGTATCAGCCTACTAAGTACCGTAAGTAAAATATACTTAAAAATACTTATTCGTAGGGTAATGGAAATCACGAAACAAAAGATATGGGAAGTCCAAATTGGATTTATGCCAGGAAGATCATGTACAGATAAGATATTTAGCCTAAGACAGATCATAGAAAAAAGCTTGAGAGTAGGAAAGAAAGTTTTCTATGCATTTGTTGACCTAGAAAAAGCATTTGGCAAGGTAAATAGAAGTAAACTTTGGGAAGTCCTCAAAGAGTACGGAGTAAATGGATGGCTCCTACAAGCAATAAAAACAATATATACAGGTAATAGATTTAAGACTTTCACGATGATCCATTATAATAAATTTAAAATTTAAAGATTTTTCGGGTTTCAATCGTGTGCGAAACTATGAATGTTGCCGACGTTTCGTGAACATTGCAGTTCACTTCTTCAGGGCTGACCTGAAACTGAAGTTTCAGGTCATGTTGTTCTTATGTATGTATTCTCTACGATGCCTGTGATTGGCCAGAGCGCCCCCTGGTGTGGGCTGGTTGAACTTGATTGGCCAATCAAGTCTTTTTTAAAAAACCCGGGAGGACGGAAAACCAAATCGGATTGGTATTATATCCATTGTCCCTATTGATGTTATCAGGGTGTTTTAAGATTTCGATTGCTTCTCTATGTTTTCTTGGAAATTTATTGTACGTTTTTGCGATTACGGTTGTTTTTTCAAAAAATATGTTATGTCCTGTTTCAATATGATGCTCAGCTACTGCTGATTGCGTGAAATGTTTTAGCCTGACTTTACTCTCATGTTCTTTTACACGTTGACTTACCGTCCTCCCGGTTTCTCCAATATAGACTTTGCCACAAGAACAAGGGATTTTATATACTCCCGGATTACTGAAAGGTTCTTTTTTATCTTTAGGGTTGTTTAGAAGTTGTCCTATTTTTGCAGGTGGTTTAAATATGGTTTTGATGTTGTGTTTGTTGAGAATTCTTCCTATTTGTTCTGTGATACTGTGATACTGTGATTTGTTCTGGGAGTCGCTGATTTGGAATTTGATATCAAAAGTTACAAATTCAAAATGGCGGATAAAATGTGGTGGGAAAGGGATAGGGTGCGACAGAATTTTCCCTTCCCTTTTCCAGCTGGAAAAATTATCATTTCGAATACAAAATTTGATTTGTCTGATTTTTCTTTGTATTGAATACAAATACTCAATTCTTTGTATTTTTTGTAAATTTATATTTTTAAATTGATCAAAATGAAGACTTTGGTTTGTCTATTATTGAAAAAAAGAACTGATGCTTGCTCTATGAGAAAGCAAATACATGTGCTAACGGGAAGCAAAGTGCTCGTGAAATGAGCGTCATATAATTATAAATAAAAACAGAGTGGAAACACTCGAGATCGAATTCACAGCTAGTTCATAAAATCTAACCTCCGAATAACGTTTACTGTCTTATGTTCACTTTAGAATTCACTTTGGGATTATATTTGGGCTATCATTATTTTGGACCAATAGAAATATTTTGGAGTTCGTTGAGAAAATTCTTTGAAAAAAATCCCTATATTATATCTTACAGATGGACGTGGAGACCGGCAGCTTTCTCGAATTCGAACTGGAACCGAGCAGCAGCATACAGAACAAGATAACGAGCGATATGCTAATGCACTTGATCCTCTTCGATCTGGATGGATGACGTCCCGTCAAGCTCTAGCAGCTTCACGTCAAGCTACTACTCAGAGAAATCCCTGTTAGTACATTGTAATTTTTTTTAATTGAAAAAAAAAATTTGGGGTTCAGAAAAAATCTAAATTTCATTTCTTAACCGCCAATAAATTATTCTTGCTGAACGGCGTTGGCCCCTGGAGACGTCTGGAACAAGTTTTGAATTCTAACTAACAAAAGGAGATATTGTTACAGGAAATTTGATTGCGCATCTTTTTCTCTGTACAAAAATATTGCGGCTTTCCCCGTTTTCAAAGTAAACACGAAAATCACGTTAAAAAACAAAAAATTCTGTAAATTAAAAAATTGTATGAAAATTGATGAAATTCGTGGAAATTTATTGGAATCTGCGAAATTTGCCGAAATTTATGATAATTTATAAAAACTTGTGGAAATTTGTTGGAATTTTATGAGAATTCACGGAAATTCATGGAAATATGTAGTAATTCACTGAGAAGGGATCGTGCCTAAATTACGTAATACGTTTTTCTTTTGTTTATATCGTTGTGTCCTTTTCAACTTTACATCAATTTTATTCTTGTCTTTATTTAAACAAAAGAAAAACGTCTTACGTAATTTAGGCACGATTCCTAACTTTCAATAACAGTTCTGCTGGACGCATACGCAGAAACTCAGGCTATAATTTCTAAAATTTATAGAAATTGATGAAAATTGATGAAATTGATGAAAATCCATGGTATTCGTGGATGAAAACTTGTGAAATTGATGTTAGTATAAAAAATTCATATACATTTTTTCAAATTGAGATTTTTATGGTACTTTACCGGCAACTTTTGATAACTTAGATAACCGTTCTGCTGGACGTATGAATTGAGGTGATGGATGTGTTTGAAAATGCGTAGAAGTATTGTCCACTCGGGAAAATCCATCGATAAAAAAGTGGTAGAAAGTTAAAAACAAAATATACCTTCGTATGCATCTTGACGCAGCCGACAAATTTTTCTGATGAAACTTTTTCATTTGATATTTATTACTCAAGATAAGAAATAAAAAGTTACAAAATTTTCCCATCGATCATACATCGATTTATAAAACAAAAGTCGGAATTAAAAAGTTAATTCAAAAACAAAAGACCGTTCCGATAGTCAAAATTGGCGTAACGTGGTTTTTGTTCGGAATAAATTTTTGTTATTGAACAACAATAAACATATTACTTTTTTGAACAAAGTGGGTTGTCGATTTCAAATTTTTAGAGTTCGTTGAAACAATTTTTCAATAAAAATCCCTATATTATATATTACAGATGGAGGTGCTAACTTCGAAGCTCCATTTTCGGTAGAGATCGTCCCTAATAATATGAGGATCGGAAGCCTGGGCCAAATGAGGCCGTGGCATGCCCAAGACCATGCTGCAAGTTCCAGCTACCCGTGTTAGTATAATATAATTTTTTTTAACTAACCAATAAGTTATTGTCCTCGCTGAACGGCGTTGGCTCCTGGCGATCTTTGAAATGGATTTTGAATTCAAACTTACAACAGTAAAAGTAAATTCTTATAAAAAATGTAATTGCGCATCTTTTTTTCATTGAAAAAAATGTGGAGCTTTCCCTGTTTTCAAAGTAAACACGAAAAATCCAACAACAAAATTTTGACCGAGATGCGAGAAACGTCGTTGAACAGGTAGAAAGATTTTGAATCAGTTTTGCTAAGTGCGAACTCTGTGCGATTTTTTTTTTTCACTGAGACAGCGCTACTTTTTCCCAAGTGTCAAGACTTTCTGTCCCGATATTAGGAGCACCTTTCTCCTTACTGCAGGTGCGGGTGTATTCGTCGATGCTCCCGGTAACGAGAAAACACAAGAAAATGGCATAAAAAACCGAGAACGTCTGTTCACAATAGAAACATTAACAAAGATAATAATTTAGATGAGAAATCACCTGGTCCTGTGTATAATTTGGGGTGGTAACTCCCTCGGTCAATCTTCACCAGGAACGTGCCTTGGACCTCAGAAGACCAGTGATAATTTTTGCTTTCCCTTCTATCCTTTATCGGCAGATCGGTATATCCTGCCACGGATGTCAAGAGGGCGTTGCCGATAACAGAATTAATCCTTCCCATCCCTAATAATAGTCGGATGGATTGGCGATAAAAAAAAGACATCCAGAAATTCATGTGGGGATCGTGGTTGCGAAGTTCTGACGAATGTGAGACGGTGGTGGATTTCGAACGCCCTTTTGTATGGGTTACAGAACCTGCATGGCTTTTGCTCAAGACCGCGGATTCAAGAAATTATAAAAAAAAAAAAATCAGAAGAACCCTATGCCCTTAAAATTAACATAACAGCGAGCGTAATCGAACAGAATAGTGAGAAAAGTAAAAAGAAAAAAGATCCTAACGATAACATAACATAAAATCAAACATAATGAATAAATAAAATTATAACAAAAATAAAAGAGTGCCGAAATTTATTATTCTGGGTGTAAATAAGAGAGCTCTTGTTTAAGGTAAATCACTCAAAATGAAATTTATAAGTTGCAGAGAATCTTCAACGTCACACACTACAAAACATATTACGATTGAAGGTCAAAAGGGTAGAGATAAATAAATTATATGGAACGATGAGGGGTCAGTATTGTAAAACATGTTACCATTTAAAGTAAAAAAAAAAGGTCGAGATAAATAAATTTAAGAAATCGGCAAAATTGAGAAGGCATAATAAAATTATCACGAAGGGATTAATTTCAGGCATTTCGGCACTCCAGATTATTACAGGTTATTCATTGACACACATTATTCACAAAAAGCAATAAAAATATCAATTGAAGAATGCGACCGATAATCCATAAAATAAGTTAGGGATGATTTAGTCAAGGAGATGAGCTTTATTATTATCAGAAAGCAAGATAGAATTAGTAAGAAGAGCTTAGCTGAACCATTAAAAGAAATGGTTCCTACCTGGGATACTTTAAGGCGATGTTATACATTATTCACGTGACCCAGCCAGTCCTGAGATCGATATTTTTTGTCCCATATTTAAAAATAAAAGTTAAAACAGAGCGGACAAAATTTGGGAAAAATATTAATAAATATAAAAGGACAGTGTGTGGTAAAGCATAGAGTTGGAGAAGAAAAAAAAGTTATTATTGGAATAACAAATATCGACCGGCAATCAAGCGACCTGCATTATCAACAGTGCTGACACCATGGATATATCAAATATCAATTTGTTTATTTGCACCAAACCAGCAAATATTATCAATTGTCATTTTTGCAACTGATGTTTGCATCATTTTACTCAAGACATGTTTGCCAGAACCTCAAAAATGTTTCATTGGGAACATTTAAAATTGGTTATAGAGTTCTACAGCACGGTCGGTATTTTTGTGAATTTCCTTATTCATTAAATTTTTTTCTTCAACATTTCGAGCCAAATGTTGTATACAAATGCAGATTACAGTTTCCTGATGCTTTCCCCAAAGTTTCAACTCGATATCTCATTTTGTGTGGACATGAGTTCTTGCACAAAAAATGCTGATATTGCTCCGGTTTTAATTTCTTCAAAAAAAAAATTGTCTAAATTTCGTTACAAATGTTGTATACACACGTACATTATTGTTTCCTGAGGCTTTCCCTCACGTGACTCATGTATGACATGGCCTTAATGGACAACGGCCGCACTTCGTGTTCACACGACAAGTTTATAAATGCAAGGAGAACGTTTGCGTGCTTGCTGGTGAATTAATCGAACGTGAGGAATTACGTGATAGGAGAATGGCTGATGCGCGCGAACTTAATTTCTATAATTCTCTACGGTCAGTAGAGAGATCACCGATGAGGTCCGCTTTCGATTCGTCCATTCAGTCGTCTTGTCTTCTCTTCGCTAGTCCTTATCAGCCGCCGTTGAGGAAGGAGAGATTCCAAATTCCGTCGTGCGAGAGGGAGTGAGAGGTAAGGATCGTCCCAGTGATGCTTCCAGGGCCGGCTGTGTCCTGTTAACAGGGTGGAGAAGGAGGAGCCCTTGCTTCTTACTGCAGGTGTGAAGTGAACCTTTCGATACTCCCGATAAAAAGAAGATAACCAAAAAGGCATTAAAGCCGAGAAATGCCTGTTCACATCAGAAACATTTATAGAGATAATAATTTAGACGAATGTAATTATTCTTGCGTAGAATTTTGGTAGCACCCACCTCGGTCTATCCTCATCAGGAACGTGCTTTGGTTCTCAGAAGCACAAAAATAATTTTGCTAACCATTCTATCCTTTATTGACAGATTTCTTTATCTTGCCATGGATGTCAGAAGGCTATCCAATAACAAGAGACATCTCATCCTATCCTTTTAGGAAGAATCATCTTACCCTGGATGTCAGGAGGATAAGCGATAAAAAAATACATTCCAAAAATTGATGTGGGGACTTGAGAAATTTAACAAAATCAAGACAGCCCTAAATTCTTTAAAGTTAAGATAAAACGTATACAATAAAATAACAGGATAGATAAATAAAACATAGAGAAAAATAAGATATCTAAAAAAAAATATAACAAAAGAGAGGAGTGTCGAATTTTCTACTCACCGTGTAAGCACTAGAGCTTTTCAGTCAAGGGATTTTGTCAATAAAATTGAATTTGTGAGTTGCAGAAAATCGGCAACGTTATACTTCATAACCAAATTATTCTAACTACAGCTTACATCGTTGCAAATGGCAGAAATCCTCTCCTAAAAATGGTCAGAAAACACGAGATCATTGGCAAGAGAGCGTTCATTTACAAAGCCGCGAAGCAGGCGGCCGAGAGCCTTGGCCTGAATTTGAACATCAAAAGTGAGGAAATTGCATTACTCCATCTAGATGTTTTACTTCTAATACTTCTCCAATACTTCGAGAAACGAACTATATTCGTGATCGAATTCTCGGCTCCGTCCGAATACAACATCACTGCCAAGGAGAAGAAGAAGAAGGAGAGGTATCAAGACTTATAAGGGAGCTGCAACGACTGGCCCAAAAATATTTGGTCCAAGTAATTGTCCTTGTGATCGATGCTCTCAGAGGTGCGAAACTATCACTTGTTCGTAACTTTAAAGCCATACCCACGTGCCAAAAATGTGCCAAGGCACTTGCGAGATGGATGCAGGAAGCTGTTATCCTTGGGTTGCTTCCGTCCCTCAAGACACGCGAGGGTTTCGCCGGCCTGTCGTTGTGATTTCATCGTTCCCTGTGACCACCCATCTCACGTTTGTGAGAAGTGGCCATAAGTTGTGATTTACCGCGGTTCTACTGAGAGCCGGTTTCATTTTTAGATGGTAATTGCCCTATAAAAGTAGTTCAGTTTCCGAATTTTCAACCAAATGTGCGAAATAAGTGTTTTATCGTAATTTAATTTATTTTGAAGCAAAAATACGAAGCTTGCCGACGTTTCGTGAACACTGCAGCTGACTTTTTCAAGCCTAACCTGAAACTAATGTTGCAGGTTATGTTATTCTTATGTATACGCTCTACGATGCCCGTGATTGGCCAGAGCACCCCACCGTGGAGACGGGTCAAACTTTATTGGCCAATCAAGTTTTTTTTTTAAAACATGGGAGGACGAAAAGCCAAATCAAATGGGTTATTATACCTATTGTCCCTATCGATGTTATTAGGATGTACTAAGATTTCGATTGCTTCTCCATGTTTTCGTGGAAAAATATTGTATGTTTTTTCGATGACGGTCTTTTCATCGAATAAAATGATATGGCCTGTTTCGATATGATGCTCACCTATTGCTGATTGCGTGCTGATTTTATGCCTTTGTGTCTTTAGGGTGGCTTGTAAGTTGTCCTATTTTCGTAGTGGTTTATATATGGTTTGGTTGTTGTGTTTATTCAGAATTCTTCCTATTTGTTTCATGATCCCTTGAATGTCTGGTAGGATGTTAGTCTTTTTTTTCTGCCTTTCTTTGGTAAGTTGTGTTGACTTGTTTTTTAGCGTATTTTCTTACTGCTTTATCAATTTGTTTGTTTGTGTAATCGTTTTGTATTAGGATTCGTTTAACGCCTTGTAATTCCTTTTCTAAGTTATCTTTATCTGTTTCTGTTATGGAGATAGCTCTGTAGACAAGGGAGTTGATGACCGATTGCTTTTGAGATGGGTGGTGGTGGGAGGAGGCATGTAGTTATCTATTTGTATGGGTGGTTTTTCTGTAAACTTTATGTCCTAATGTGTTATCAGATCTTTTGTAAACTAGTACGTCCAAGAAAGGCAATTTTTCGTTTTGCTCAATTTTCACGATGAACTGGATATTAGGGCAATTGAGGCAGTTTTTCGTTTTTTTCAATTTCCATGGTGAACTGGATATTAGGGTGTAATATTCACTTCACCGTGGAAATTGAACAAAACGGAAAATGCCTTTCTTGAACGTACTAGTTTACAAAAGATCTGATAACACATTAGGTCATGAGGTTTACAGAAGACCCACCCATACAAACAGATACCTACATGCCTCCTCCCACCACCACTCATCTAAAAGCAAATGGTCATCAAGTCCCTTGTATACAGAGCTGTTTCCATAACAGATAAAGATAACTTACAAAAAGAACTACAAAATGTTAAACAATCCCTAATACAAAACGATTACACAAACTAACAAATTAATAAAGCAATAAGAAAATACACTCAACAAAACAAGTCAACACAACCCACTAAAGATAGAGAGAGAAGAACGACCATCATCCTACCCTACATCCAAGGTATCACAGAACAAATAGGGAGAATTCTCAACAAACACAACATCCAAACCATATTTAAATTACCTGCAAAAATAGGACAACTTCTAAACAACCCTACAGATTTAAAAAAAGACTTGAGTGGCCAATCAAGTTCGACCAGTCTCCACGGTAGGTCGCTCTGGTCAATCACAGGCATCGCATCGTAGAGAGTATATATAAGAACAATATAAACTGAAACTTCAGTTTCAGGTTAGCCCTGGAGAAGTAAGCTGCAATGTTCACGAAGCCCCGGCCTTAAATCTATTATATCTTTATATGTTTGAAATTTTTTTCAAATAGTGTGAAATTCCTTAACTCTTGTAAACAAATTCTTCGAAAAGAATTAAAATATTATAAAATTGTGTGGAATTCTATGAAATCTGATATTTTCTGATATCTGAAACTGTAAAATTCAAAAATTAAATGTGATAGATTTACAGTTTGAAGTTCGACAATTTTGAGTATTGATCATTAAAATTCTTCAATCTTGATGATTTTCACTTTAATTGCCTTTCAATAGAGATTTGTAAATTATTTCATTATTAAGAGTTGCATTATAAAGGAATATATTTAAAAAATTTTGTTTACATTCTCATCATTTGTGATTCAGAAAGTATTAGAATTGTTTGAAATTTAACACCACAGTTTTACAAAGGCTCTCCACGTTTTGAGACGGCCTGTAGGCAAAAATCAATTTCTGGCGGATCTTCCGTCCGCTTGTCAACACGATAACTTTCGAATAAATTCACGATTCAAATCGAGCTTTTGCAAACCTTTTTTTAGGTCCTAAAATAAAGAACGAGTTTGCTCACCAGCATTCATTGACCAACGCTTATGCTTTTATCCATCGAAAATGCTATCCAAAAATCGAATATACTGTTTTGACGCCAAACGAAGACAGTTACGTGAAAAAAGTCTTTGGGAAATGTAGCTTTTCCAAAGATCTATAATTTTTCTCTCAACCATTTTTTTATAAGAGATTTTTCGAAACTATTTATTGATATGTTTTAAAAGGTCACTTCTGTTTTATTCATCGAAAATACTATAAAAAAATAGAAATTTGACATTTTGAGCCAAACGATGCAAAATATGGCAAAAAGGTTTCGTAGGAATTGCAGCGTTTAGAAATTCCTACAATATATCTTTGAAACATTTCGTGACAGAACTCCTCGTTTGAAATTCATTTGTCGACATTGATATGCAAAAGTCGGAAATTCTAATATTATGACAAAAGGCGCGAGATACGTGAAAAATCTAAAAGAAGGCTTATAGGATATTTCGTTTTAGCCTTCAAAAATAATACGAAAAGAAAAATCCTATTTTTTGCATAACAACGCGAGATAGGGGAGAATGTCTTAAAAGGATTGCAGCCTGATATTGAGAGGTGATTCAGAAAATGAATATACATTCAAAAACGTCTGACAAAAATCGAGGGCGTAGCCCCAGCTGAAAATTCCTATGCAGGAACCTCGAAGGATCCTGTACAGTTTCCTGTACACGAACCTGCACACGAACCTGTACAGGTAATTTTGCCGGTTCCTGTGCAAGAATTTGGCGAAGGACACTGTACATGATCCTGCAAAGGAACCTGCACAGACAAAAAAACTTTGAATGATTCTGTACAGGTGCCTACACAGAAAAGTGTATAGGCTCCTTTACAGAAAGCCGTCAAAGGAATCTTTGGAAGGATCCTGCACAGAAACACGTATAGGATCCTTTAGAGAAAGCCATTGCGAAAACTTATGTCACTTACAGCTATAAACTTGCCTTCCTTTTATTCCTTTTATTACCTGTACAGGTTCCTGTGCAGTTTCGTGTACAGGAACAGGTGCAAGATCCTCCGAGTTTCCTGTACAGAAATTTTCAGCTTGGGCGCGAGTGGCACGATGAGAAAGTGTACCTGAAAACCTACACTGTGAAAAATTTCTGTTACAAACTTCTAATAAATGTATTGGAATTTTATTTCCGAAAAGCAAGGTAGCGCTACGATACATGATGATGTTCACGAATGATACAATGATACAATGTTCACGAAACGTCGGCAAGATTCGTAGTTTCGCATACGATTGAAACCCAAAATAGCTTTAAATTTTTACTGGAAGTTGGGTCAAATCTACAGAATATCTGTAAATTAAACTGAACTTCTTATAAAATCTTCTCAAATATCATGTTGTCCATATTTGTACCTTTTTCTGTATGTGATATTAAGAGGGTTTTGGGGTCACCGATTTCAAATTTTTGGCGTTCGTTGAAAAAATTCTTCATTAAAAATCCTATATTATATCTTACAGTTGCAGGTGTTGATTTGCGATCTTCAACTCTAGTACGCATCGGTCCTAATGTGATGGTCACGACCGATTTTACGCCGTGGTCGGGCCAAACCCAACATCAAGATTCAAGTTCTAGCAGTAGTGGTTCAAGTTCTAGAATTACACGTTAGTATATTATAATTTCTTAAAATAACAAAAAATTGTGCGAACTCAGAAAAAAATCCAAATTTTATTTCTTAACCGCCAACAAATTATTCTCGCTGAACGGTTTTGGCCCCTGGAGACCTTTGAAACAAGTTTCGAATTTCAACTCACAAAAGTACATATTCTGATAGAAAATTTAATGGCTCATCTTTTTTCTTTAGACAAAAATATTGTAGCTTTCTTGATTTTCAAAATAAACCCGAAACTTACTTACCGGTAACTTTTGATAGCTTGATTTTAAAGTTTTGTTGGCTCTCCAGCGAGGCAACTGTGTGCAGGGTTGTTTTTGAAAATACAGTGCAGGTCCTACATTTCTCATAGGCGCTTATTCTGCGTAGATTTAAAAGTCACTCAAAAAAAATCTTAGACAGAATACTGCATTCATTAAGGCGTCCCTTTATGAAGCCAGAACACCCAACTGGAGCACTGCTTTAGTAGTCGCACAGTGGGTCAAAATCCAATAAAGGTGGTGAAAAATCGATTTTTTATCGCATCAATATCAAACTTGGTACAAAGGGGTTTTTGGAGTCGCTTATTTGAAATTTAAAGTTAAAAGTTACAAATTCCAATAATGGATCTCATATAGCGGCCAAAATTCTTAAATTTGCATCCGTTTGTCTGAAATTTACTTGGAAAGATGGTGGTTTTAGTGTCGCCGATTTTAAACTTCATATCAAAAGTTAAAAAGTCAAAATGACGGATCCAATATCGTGGATGTTTGTTTAAAAAAATGCTAAAACTTAGTACTACAAAGATACTCGAAAGGAAAAGTCTTGGAAAAGTCTAGGAAAGTCTTGAAAATGTAGCTTCCGCAGGGTCAACCGTGTTTGCAGAAAGTTCAAAAGACATAATGAACGGATTCATGAAGTTACGTGAAATAAAAGAGCGCAAGATGATCGAAGGGATGCCGGGAAATGGACAATCGGCAGAACGTCCTTCACGGACAAATGTTTTGCTGTGAATTATACGAGACAATAATGTAATTACAAATAGCTGATAACCTTTTTTTGGCAAGATTACGATATCCGTGGCGACAAAGTTTTAAAGCGGATTCCTATAGGATTTTTGGTGAGAAACACGAATCTGAAAGTTTTAAATCGATATCTCGAATAGTTTACGAGATATATCGATTTTTCAAACTTTTTTCAAATGTATATAATTTCTTAAAGTTCATTCCGATATGGGATTTTTTTACGAGAAAAACGGCTCAAACACTTTTAAGTCGATATCTCGCAATTAGGTCTCGAGATATTTTTCTATTTATAATTAAAAATAACTTATTTGTTTAAAAATATGAATTATAGAAATTTATTTTTCTGTCCTGCCGGTTCTGTTAGATGGACATAACCTCGCTTTCCTTACGTATGCCCCCACGAGTCGTTGGAAAAGGGGTAGGGCTGTTAACTTACATTATTTTTGTGACCAGTCACAGGGGTGCCTTCCCGCCCCCACGAGGCGTTGGAAAAAGGGTAGGGCTGTTACCTTTCATTATTTCTGTCACCAATCACAGGGGTGCCTTCCCGCCCCCACGAGGCGTTGGAAAAGGGGTAGGGGTGTTACCTTATATTATTTCTGTGACCAGCCACAGGGGTGCCTTCCCGCCCCCACGAGGCGTTGGAAAAGGGGTAGAGGTGTGACCTTACCTCATTTCTGTGACCAGTCACAGGGGTGCTTTCCTGTACCCCACTAGACATTGGAAAGGGATAGGGGTGAGACCTGTATTATTCGATTATTCAATTTAACAAAAAAAATCGATATCTCGAAAACTATTCCAGATATTGATTTGTATGTAAATTTCAGATCCGTGTTTTTCGCAAAAAATCTTATCGAAATCGATATTTAGAAATTATATTAATCAAAAATAAAAGTCAATAATGTTAACATAAAAAATCGATATATTGAAAACTATTCGAGATATCGACTTAACAATTTCAGATTCGTGTTTCTCGCCAAAAATCCTATAGGAATCCACATTAAAACTTTGTCGCCACGGATATCGTAATCTCCCCCTTTTTTTACCCTTCTTCAATTCGCTGGTTTAGTTTAAAGGCGCATGAGCGAAAATCCTTTATTTTCAACCATGTCGATACGCAATAAGGAGTGAAAATAACACTATACTCTAAAAATACATAATTCAGGGTGTCTAGATTCTTAACATATATTCACTTCATCGAAATTTGGTACCTCGGTTAATATTAACTGTCTTTGGGATTACATTTGAGCTATCTTTATTTTGGATCAATAGCAGATTTTTGGAGTTTGTTAAAAAAAGTATTAATTAAAAATGCCTATAGGCATAGATAGATATAGATATTATATTTTACAGCTGCAGGTACACCACGAGTAGGCTCAAGAGCAGATCAGCGTATGCAATTGGAGAATATGCGAAGGCAGATGAATTCACTATCTATCTTTAATCGTAATAATAATGATGAAAGTGAGTATATATCAATTTTTTGAACTTGGAAAAATTTGTTGTGATTCAGAAACAAAAAATTCCATTTCATAACCGTCAATAAATTGTTTTTGCTGAATGACGTTGCCTCTTGGAGACCTTTGAAAGAAGTTCCAACTTTTAACGTAAAAAGTACATGTTCTTACAGGAAATTCAATTCCGTATTTTTCCTCTGCATAAAATGCTGTAGCTTTGTTCGTTTTCAAAGTTAGCCCGAAAACACCGCTTTTACAACAACCACAATAAATAATTTCTATAAATTTTAGAAATTTAATAAAAAAATTACGAAATTTGTGGAAATTTATTGGAATTTTTGGAAGCCTATGATAATTTATGGCAGAAACGGTGATCGCCTCTTGCAAGGTATTCTCACTTACTTTCACTTTTTTTTATTTAATTGGAAAATGGAGAAAAATTATAAAAAATATGCAATTTCATAAAGACCTGTAATTTGTGACAAGTCCAATTATTCCAGCTTATACTATTGTTCAATTTAATTAGTCATACATAGCTCTCTATGTGTATATGTTACAGGCAAAGTATATAATCCCTGGGCATTCTATATAATTCCTGGGCATTATATATAATATATATAATGCCCGTCACGAGATAGCTAAAGTATATAATCTTGATTTTTAATATAATAATGCAGATAAAGAAGGGCATGATGAATTAAAGAGCACTTATATAATTCAAGGCACGTTTACTCGCTATTTATGACAACATGGCATACGGGAATTACATTTTGACTGACATTGATCTTTTTTTTGCGCATTAACACTTATTGGTTTGACACTTTACTTTGCACGAATATTACAAAAAATCTTGTATAACAAAATTCGTGACAGGCAATTTTTCAAGAATTGTTTTAACCATTTTTTATTTGACAAGAAAGTTGATTTTTTTAAATTTTCAGAAGTGATATGTCTTAGAGAATTTCAGATTTGTAAAAAAGGTCTTGAATCAGTGCAAGAAGAGGCTGATTCAAATTTTTATCTGTAAGAATTCGACTAATCAATTAAAATCGACAAAGGATTTGGTGACCTCAAGAAGATATCCATACATTGGTTCACTTCGCAGAAGACTAATTCTGTAGATTTGACCTTGGATTGATCTTCATTGTGATCTGATGGGTGTGAACGGAAAAACGTATAAACAGATATGTTTTGCAGAGTAGAAAGCTGATTTTGTAGATATGACCTTGGACAGACCTTGATATTGACCTTATGGGGTCAAACGGATCCCGGATTCGGATTCAGCGACCCCAAAAACATATAGATACTATGGTCTTGTCGTTCGGACCTTCCGCACTACTCTTTTTTCGTAGGGCAGTGTGGGCTGTGTAATCGCAGATTCTTCGAAAATCGGAAACTTCTAAGGCCCATACCTCAAAAACTAATCATAGGATCGACTTGGGCCCATGGAGACTTTTCTTCAGCACTCCGAGAACATCACTATCTGAAAGTTTCAGCCAATTTGACGGACTGATTTTTTCCATTGCTTTTGTGCGGTGTCCTTTGTTTATTTTAGGGAAAAAGGAATCCATCTTTTTTCCAATCTGTCAACATTGACCCGTGCCCCCGGGCTTTTGATATTAACGTGGGGGTTTGAATGGAAATAGCTCGGTTTTCTAAAAAAAGAAAAAAAACATTATTTTTATTAACTTTTAATAAATCAAAGATGAAAATTTCTTGAGCAATGTTCCAGAAATAGTTTCAAACTAATAACTTTTAATGTTGACGCACCGAACCCCTTTGCATTGTGCTCGAAAATGACCCAAAAAATGCAAACATCAGTTTCATGTAAAAAATATTTATTAATTTCCACAAAAATATTTATAACTTAACATATTTGGCAATGAAAGGATAAAACAAGTGACAACTGTAATTTGGTGATTGCGAATTCTCTTTTTAGTTACAGCTCCTTCGGCTTTAACAAACACATTCTCATAACGTATCTCGTGCTTCGCACTCGATTTCGTCCAAAATTTAAACTTTTATTTATTATTTTCAACGCTATTATATCAAATGTATATTGCATTTATTTCTGAACCACGGCCTAGAATTGATAATTCAGATATTGCAAAATAAATTAGAAATTTCATTTTTCATGATAAGTTTAATATTTGCTCCCTATTTACCCTAATTTTTACTCTCAGTTACCCTGAAAAATCTATATAGTATACCATTAAGCCATTTCCCGTTCAGGGTAGGCGTGACACTACCCGATTCGGGTAGTGTTTCTAGGTGGATAGTTTCTTGTAGTAAATAACTACAAGTGCACAAGTATTAAATCAACAACCGCGCGTCCCATCAAAAAATTATTTATGCCAAATTTGTAGCTCTTTTTTGGATAAGCAGCTTTTGTCTATTCATTCTTTTCATAGCTTGTACCGCTCGTCCAAAATTTTTTTATTTTTTCATTTTTAATGTTATTTTCCACAATGAAAACTAAAACTGCCCATCCTTCCAAAAAATGAAGAGCATCAAATTAGTAGCTCTTTTTGGGTAAATAACTTTTGTATAATTGTTTTTTTTTTTCGTAGCCTTTTTCGTTTGTCCACAATTCAAAAAGTTTTTGTATAATCTTGAAGGGCTTTCAGAAAGCAACGTTTTTCTTCTGCTGACTTTTTTTCATACCGTGCATTTTTTGGCTTAAAATGTTTATTTTCGTTTGTTGTTTTGGATTTTGAAAATACTGTAACTCTGATAATTTTCTTTTTATCGAAAAATATCGTCAGGATAAATTATTCGAGTCTTCAAGTGCTGCGAATAATCGTACATAGAATTTTCAAATCTTGAAAAAATGGTCTCAAAAATTTTGAAAATTCTCTAAATTTTTGTCTAAAATAGCTGGTTAAAGAAAGCTACTTCTCTTTTCGGTCATTATAACTGTGTGCCAAATTGCAAGCTATTCCGATTAGTCCTTCGAAAGTTATCCGGTATACAGACGACAACGACAACAACAAGGACGACAGACAGACACCATCGTAAAACCTGTTTTTCCGGATTGAGGGGGTGTCGCAACGTGGAAATTTGAAAAAATACACGATAGTCAATTTTCACATAAAAGCAATACCTTTTCATTATGATGACAATGTAAGAATATTACTTTTGTCATTTTTCAATAATGGCTTTGTTAACTCGAGAAAAAGGAACTTTATACAATTAACAGAAGAATAGTTGTCTGAACGAATGAAAATAGTTTAAATGATTGTCAAGTGTGTCAAGCTAGGAATATTATTCTCGAAATTCATCAACTGTATCATTTATCCCAAAAAAGAATCACTTTTTACGATTTACAGGCGAGAAAAAAATTGTTGAAACAAATAGTAACTGTTTTGAAAAATTATAATTATTTAAAAACTGCTCGAAAATTTGTGACTTATCGAATGGTCAAAATAAAAAGTTATAGGGTGAAAATTATTCCCTGAACATTTCTCAAGGGATGACGACACGTTAATTTACAAGAAGATACTCAGAAGTGCTTAAAAATTTTTTTTTCAAAATTCGAGCTTTTCCTATATGAAACCCGATGTTAATAAAATTTGAAATTTCTTTTTCCAGAAATTAAACACATCGGGGGATATCGATCACCAAAAATCGAAGGTTGAATTTTTTTGTGCACTCGAGTTCCCTCCCGCGATAAGAATAGCCGCATCGGTTACCCCTCCGTTTTTTCTCTGCTCTTGTCCCCCATACTAAGAAAAGTTTGTGGCTGAGAGAGTTGCGTTCTGCAGGCACTTCAAACTACCCTATGCCCACTACTCTTTTAACACTACCAGCAGAAATCGGTGCAGTGCATACTATTTTCATCATACCTCAATCGAAAATTCGACTTTCGATGCCTGTGGAAGGTGTCGAAAATCGAATTTTCTTCCCTATGGTAGAAAATTTGATTGTCGACCCGCTTTACAGGCATCGAGAGTCGAATTTTCGATTATAGATATCATGAAAAATTGCATCCATGACTCCGGTCGAGGAAACGATTTCACTCGTGTGATATCTAATTGAAAATTCTTGACTTTTGAAGATATAGAGTGCAAAACATTCAATTAACAATCAAAATTAAAAGTGAATTTGTCAGTTGAAAGACTGATTTTCTAATGAAAGAAACTAATTTTCAACATAATAGCTACATCTAGAATGATCGAATCAATCTTTAACATGGTAGTTCAACTTTCATCCAAGTATTTGAATTTTAAACTTCAAGGTCTCATTGGTAATCAAATGGTTTTCGCCCAATGCTCATTCTCCTTGAAGGTCTCTCTCTGTACTTTGAGTTTCAGGCGCTTTCCTTCTCATTGGAGTGGGGACTGAGGTAGTGGCGTGAAGCTCCGTTGTTGAGTTTTGGGAGCTTTTCCGGGCTATTCAGTTGCTATCAAGGTGTAGGCGAGTGTATACGTTATCGGTTGTTGCAACGATTTTAATCAAGTGTATTTCTTCTAGGCAGTTAAGGTTAAGGTTAAGAGCCCTTCAAGTAAAGTCAGTGTTTTATTCATTTGTTTCGATTCCTTGATTAGTGATTTCCCGACTCGATCATCTTCTGGTGTTGTGGGAAGTGACGAGTCGGATGACGTATTGCTTCCAGTCGCGTCGGGTTCGATCGTTCGGTGAACGATCGTGGTCGTAGCTTCCGGAGGCTACATCTGTGCCAATTTGCCACAACAACCAAAACCTTTTTTTTGGGTACAAAAGGAGTGCTTTTTTGCATAGGCTCAGGGATTCGAATCTCGGATTAAATCGATAAAAGGTATTTAGAAGATTTCAATAATAACGGTAATAAATTGTCTCGTTTCTTTTTTTCATTGACTTGACTTGACCAAACGTGATTCTTTCGCTACCTCACGCCATTTTGTCATTAATTCATTAACAATGTAATAGTTAAATTTTTAGTTGAAAAAATAATTAAAAAAAAAAAAAAAATTTCCACAATCATAAACCAATAAAATGAATTGCAACAAATTGGTTTGACTTTCAAACAATTAGTTGCGCTCCCCAATTTTCAGCGAAACTAACCGCCCTTTTCAGCTCCCATTGACCAGGAATTGGGAGGGAACTCCTGCTCGCTACTCCTCTTTTTTGTAGGTAAAGGGGTGAATTCAGTAGACTTTAGAAATTTTTTTGGTGTGTCTCATTACGGAATGAGTAAAGGGGTTTGTGAGCAGGTGTGGTTTTCGTCTCTTCTTACGGAATAAAGTGGAAATATTTTGAAGGTTCGTCCCTTGCAATGCGTCATGCGCAATCTTCTCAGGTATAAACGACGCAATACTCGAGGACTGATATTAAAGGAAAGGCGCTCTCATGGGATGTCGAGAGAACTTTAAGAGAAACCAGAGACTGTTCGAATCTCTACCTTGAGTGATCAGCTTTTCAGCTCCTTATCAGCTACTCTGTTTGAGCATGGGCATATATAGTTAGAAGTTTGTCATTAGGACAACCTTGGGATTTTACCGGGAGCGGGTGCCATTCTGAAAAATTGCACCCGCAAACCTCGGTACACGGAAAGACCAAAGGACGACCGCCTTTTGCATTTTCCCCGCTGGCATCTTAGCGTTTTGTTGAAATGCAGGGATGTTTTCTCAGGTTATTAACCAGCGAAAGCTTGGCAAGCAGAGCACCGATGATCAAGACGACTGCTCCTGGACTGTGATGCTTTGTCAACTGGTGCCGAAAATTCGATAATGAACATGGTTCGTTTCTCGAAGTCCAGGAGAACTATGTCAGGCCTCGAGTGCGTAACAAAAGCAGTTGTTGATAATATGAAGTTCCAGCATATTCCAGTACCTAGGGTTTTTGCTGAATCTGGTTACAATAATTAATAAGCAGTCGCGGAAAATTGTCCGGGGACGGTCCCGAAGCAATAACCCCTGAGCGGAGGCGTAACAACCGTGCCGAAAGCTGGATGGCACCTGGGTGAGGTGTCTTAATCGGTGACTCTGGGATACCGGGCGACCTCTCAGAGTATGCAACCTTATCCTTGCACGCGGGGCTCTACAAGGATGGACGAAACTTTTCCCTAGCTGCTCGTGGGGACAAAAATGACACCACCAAAACACCAAAAAGTTGTAGATGCGGTTCAAAACGATCGAACGAGCAGAGCACCCGACAATGGGTTGGCCAACAATGCCGATCATCCTAGAGTTCGGAGTGCTGAAAATAATTTAGATGGAAAACATGGAAACACCACCATGGAAACATAACATCTGGTAGACCGTTCACGGAAAGGGTTTGAAACTTCGCCCAAGAACTAAGGATCTTGAATCACACACTGAGCAAGTCAAAACTGCTGACAATCAAGCAGCATATTGTTAACAAAATACGGCTCTTATCTGATGCAAGGAAGAGAATACAGAAAAGGGACAGATGGATCAGAGAGAATCAACAGTTTCTCATTGACCCATCGCGCCTCTTCAGCGATCTCCCTGTTTCTGTAAAAAATCCACCCAAGCCCAAGGAGGTAGAGACTTTTTGGAGAGAGGTATACAACATCCCGAAAACACTAGAGTTGAAAAATGATACTGACAATATCATCCGCTTCAAGGAGTTTTGCGACAACCTCATAAAATCTGAAGAGGAATGTCCATCAGTCACTGCGGAAGAGGTGAAAAAAGCACTTAGAGGCACGAAGAACTTTTCCGCTGCTATTACAGATTGTATCAAGAACTTCTGCTGGAAGAAGTTTACTTTTACACACCAACACTTGGCCAGCATATTCACTTCATATTTAAAGTCGGAGACGCCCATTCCGCAGTGGCTGGTGTTAGCACGCACTGTACTCCTGCTGAAAAAGGCAACTTGGCCAACCCAAAGAATTACAGGCCAATAACTTGTTTGAACACACTTTATAAGATCTTTACAGCTGTCCTAAACAACAGGATTGTTTGACGAATTGAGCTTGTGTGGCGAGAGATGTACGAACAACGTGGTTTGAAAAAAGGTGTAGCAGACTGGTGAGAGAACCTGCTGATTGACAGGTGTGGACAAGCGTGTCAACATTAATATGAAAAAAGAAAAGATTACTGACGTTCCCAAGGACCCTGAGCTTGTGGATATAAGTGTTATTAGACATCTTAATACTAGATAGACCTATACATACCTGGGCGTTCCTCAAAGCCGCATTCTGGACGTTACATCAGTGAAGGAGTCTCTCAGAAGAAGATACATGCAACTTCTTCGACAGATTAGGTTTACAAGAAAATGCACGGAAACTTTCACAGAAATGTAGAAAAACAGTTTTTGTCGAAGGAGCAAACGTTTGCTTTCCTCAGATCATCAGGGCTTAATTCAGGTACAAAGGGTTTTATTTTCGCATGCCAGGACGGTGTCATTTCCACCTTAGTATACCGTGATCGCATTTTATGTTAAGAAGTTCCCAGTGATAGGTGCAGAGCGTGTAATGCACGCGCTGAGTACCTAGAACACATACTATCGGGGTGTCCAACCCACGGAGGAACGACGTATATCTATAGACATAATGCGGCCCTAAGAGTGCTTTATCACCATCTTTGTCTTTCTTTTGGTTCTGGTCGCGATCCTGCCCTGCTGAACGCTCCAAGGGAGATAGAGTCAATTGTCCAAAACGAGAAGTGCCAAATTTTCTGGAAACACGATTTTCGGGCAGCAGTCCCAGTTACACACACGAGGCCTGAAATTGTTCTCCAACACTTCGAGAAACGAACTATATTCGTGATCGAATTCTCAGCTCCGTCCGAATACAACATGACTGCCAAGGAGAAGAAGAAGAAGGAGAGGTATCAAGACCTTAAAAGAGAGCTGCAACGACTGTACCCAAAATATTCGGTAAAAGTAATTGTCCTTGTGATAGGTGCTCTCGGAGGTACGAAACTATCAATGGTTCGTGACCTTAAAGCCATACCCGTGGGCCAAAAATATGCCAAGGCACTTCCGAGATGGATGCAGAAAGCTGTTATGCTTGTATCGCTTCGGGACATCAAGACACACGAGGGTTTTGCCGTCCTATGGTTATGATTTCATCATGCCCTGTGACAACCCATCTTACGGTTGTGAGAAGTGGCCATAAGTTGTGATTTACCGCGGTTCTACTGGGAGCCAGTGTCGTTTTTTAGATGGCAGTTGCTCTCAGTGGAACCCTCCGGTGGTTGTTGAACCCTTTTTTTAAATTATATATATCCCGAATATGTGACAGAGATGGTAACAAAGCACCGTTTGTGCCGTATTGTGACTTTGGATGTACGTTGTTCCCGCATCAGTTGGACAACTAGACAGTATGTGTTCTAAATTCTCAGTGTGTGCATGACAGGCTGTGCAGCTATCATTAGGAATGCCTCGCCTCAAAAAAATGTCATTATCTGCCCAAGATGAACATCACAAAGGATCTGCGTGCACTAATATGAGACCTGAACAGCAAAGTTTTACCTGTGCATTTGGACGCAACACTAACTGCGTTAAAGGTGCATACTCTCGTGCACTGTGCAGCTATGGCAACCGTTAGAACGTTAGGCTGCAGAACTAGGCCTACAAACGCAGTCTTTGTCCAACGAAGGGATCGAAGTCCATCATAGATCCACGATTTGGAATTTTGCAATTTTAACATCAGAATCGTAATCAGCGTCCTCAAAAACCTTAAGATAACTTTATATGACAATTATTCCTGAAGTACTTCTCGAGTGAATACAGGTGGGTTGTCAGGCACATTGCGTCTAGAATAGGAAGTTTTATGGTTGCGCCTAACATAGGGTTGATGAGGAAGTTGATGTTTTTTGCTTGAATTGATTATCGAGGGGTTTTTAGTGTCTATGATCATGAAAATTAACTCAAAAAATCAAAATTTAAGATGGCGTATTCAAAATGGCGAAGTTTTTTCATTGAAAACTTAGTGTTTTTTGCTAAAATAATAAAAAGGGGAGTTTTAGAGGTAGCTCATCACGAAAATAAGTTTGGAAACTCAAAAGAAATCAACAGTTTCTATAGCTTTATCACCCGCGCTGACTAGGCTGGAACGCAAGCCTGTGTTCGGGCCTAGTCAGCGCGCGAGGAGCTTCACTTGATGCCGTCTTTCAAAAAAGGGGGAAAAAAGTGGAAGCTCCGATCACGCGATTTGATTTCTTATACTTTTTCGCACATGAAACAATTGAAGGCTGCGCCGGATGTCGCCAGATCACAACTTAATCCTTCAATGTTTTTATGTATCGTACTCAGAAACATTTTTGTAAATGCTATTTAGAGTCAACAACATCAAGTGAATCAAATTGAAATTGATTAATTCTCTTCACAATTAGCTATAAAATACGAATCAAAACTAATTTTTCAAACAAATTATTATTATTCATAACTATCTTCTTTTTTTATGCTAGCTTCGTTGCTGTTTTTCTGGAATTTCTAATTTTTTATTCACTTTTTATATTTGCATTAATTATTACCTCACTCTAAGTACAAAGTAGACAAAAAGTTGAAAATTTCAGAAAAAACCGCAACGTTCCAGTATTATTCAAATAAAATATTATTAAAAATAATACTAAATTGTTTTCACGATTATGTTCGTTGACGTGAATTATTCATTATCTCACTCCAATTGAAGAGTTTAAAATAAGTAGTATTTTATGTACTATGAACAATTCGTATTGAGAAAATATAATTACATTTCAAATACAATTTTAATTATTTATCAGAAACTAAGGGTGATCCCATTTTCATATTTACAGGGATTTTAGAACAAATTGTGCGTGATGAATATTTGCCATTTGAGAAATTTCTCCTTTTTTTAATTTTATTATTTCAGTGTTTTTGAAGATATCAAGATGGATTTTTTGTTTAAACTCGATTTTTGAAAAAAATCCACATTAAATTTTCTTTAAATTTTTGTTAGAGATAGCATTCAATGTTCTCCGAAAGCCCCGTAAATATAAAAACGGAATCTCCCTTAGTTTTCGAGAAGTAATTAAAAATGCATTGGAATTGTTTTTTGTTTTCATGTGTTTTAATAGAAAACAGAACTCAGTTTTTGAATATCACCCCCAGAAGCCTGTTTTATAGGGTCCCAAAAAATTACATAAGTGAAAAATTGTATTTTGCGAGTTTCTGGCGCTAATCATCATTTTTTGCGGGGTTTTGAATTAAAAATTGTTCAGAATACAAAAACTGATTTATGGGGTTAAGACTTATGGGGTTGAAATTGAAAAAGTTACTTTTGATTCGTACTTCATGGCTTATTTTAAAGGAAAATGTTGGATTTCACCTAGATTTACCTGATATTAAAAATTCTGAATAAAATTCACAAGAATGTCTTTTTTCTTCATGGAAAATTCGTGTTAAACTTCACGATTTGACATGGAATTGCTCAATTTACGCATAGTGCATTGTAAGTAGTGTTAGATCTAATTGTGGTAATGAAGATGGGTGGACGTCCGACAAGCGCTTACCTCCGAATAATTTGAAACTCCATATACCTACGTATTTTGACGCGCTGATTACGAATATGCTAATGAAAATACCAGCAAATTTGATTTTCAAGGTCAAAACCCCCCAAAAATATTAAAATTTTATGTTTTTCCGTTTATTTCAGTAAATAATAAAAATTTACAGAAAAGCTTTAAACAAAAGTTGTAGATACGAAGTGTAGAATTGCTGAGGTCACACACGACACCAATTCCAACGTTTCATGGGGGCGGAAAGGCACCCCTATGACTGTTCAAAGAAATAACTTAGGTCACATACGATCTCCTTTCCAACGTGTCGCACCGCTAAACATTTGCAGTATTTCTGTGATTTTTCATATTTATCATCTATTTTCTAGAAAACTATTAGTCGTAAGGTAAAAACATATTTGACATAAAATATGTACTTTCAAAAGATTTACAATTTTTATTCGAAACTTCTTTGCACACTTTTATTGTGGACTGAAATAAACGGAAAGACATGAAATTTTTATAGTTTTTTGGGCTTTTGACCTTGAAAATCAAATTTGCGGGTATTTTCACTATCACATGAAATCTCTGCGCACAATATGCGGGAAAACACTGATGGACAAAGTTCGAAACAAGACAATCCTTAAAGAATGTGGTACATGAGAGACACTAGTTGACATATGGGAAAGAAATCAGTTAAAATGGTTCGTACATTTTGAAAGAATGAAAGATAAACGACTGACCAAACAGGTGTATAAAGGTAAAGTGAATGGCCGGATGCCCAGAGGTAGACCACCGAAAGAATGGTTAGAATCTGTGAAGGAGACATTAATCCGAAGAGACATAAGAAGCCATAGAAACACGAGAGCTTGCATGAGAAAATGCATGGACGTGAAGGAAGCTAGAGTAGCATGCCAGGACAGAAAGGTGTGACGAAAAATAGTTTGTAAATAGAGTGACAATCGAGTGAATGACGCCCGAAACAAAGGAGCTTGGATACTAATTGGCCCAAGCAGTGTTGCGGAACGAACGTGTTATGTGAATGAACATCCGGGAAATTCTAGATCAATCTAAAATATCTATATCTTACACGGCCATACCACGCTGAAAAAACCATTTCTCGTCAGATCACTGAAGGGAAATGGCTTAATGGTATACTTACTTACTTACACCTATATACCTATCTACCTTATATATATATATATATATATATATATATATATATATATTTCCATCCACACCCTACTATTTTCCAGCCAAGCAAATCACACCTACCCCGAACGGACAATGGCTTAATGTATAATAATTATAATAAATATTCATGATCAGCGCGTCAAAATATATATAGGCATACGGAGTTTCAAATTAATCGGAGGTGAACGCTTTTCGAAAGTTTATTTCTTTGTCGAGACGTACAAGCATAAATACGGACAACCCTATTCTTGCACTGATACAAGACCTTTTTTATAAATCTGAAAATCATAAAGAATGGAACTTCTGAAAATTAACATAAAAATCAAAGTTAAAATATTAAAAGCTCGGAACGAAATTGAGATGAGAATCTTGTAAGAGCATGAATCTTTTTTGACTTCGACATTTTAGGCTTCTGCCAATTTTTTTTTTAAATAAAGGACTTTTATATGACTTGGATTCCTGTTTCCTGAAGAGGAGAGCATTTGACTCTCGAAAAGTCGATGATTATAGGATCTTCTTAACATCATCAAGGTCTTTTTATTTGCTCCATGTATTTTTTCCAGCTGAAACCGAATCCGTAACCCGTTTTACCCCTACACGTCATGATTTTGACATAACCTCAAAAAACTCCCGAAAACTCACTAAGGCCAGTAAAATCATATACCCCATAACACATCCCCCCCTCCCCCGCCCCAAAATTGGTAACCCTATAACCCCATAATCTCATAATCCCCTAAGCTCATAATACTATAACTCCATAACCTGAAAACCCTGGTTATAGAGTTACTTGCTCATGACTATTATAATAACACGAGGTTAGGGGATTATAAATTAGGGTGTTATAGGGTTACAAATTTTTTGGGGAGGGGTGAAAGTGGTATGGGATGAATGATTTCACCGGTTTTAGGGATTTTTCGGGTGTTTTTCTGAGGTTATGTCAAAATCATGACGTGTAGGGGTAAAACGGGTTGCGGATTCAGTTTTAGCGTGAAAAAATACATGGAAATATCAAAGTGGCATCCAAGAGTCAGAAACAATTTTTTTTGTGCGCCTACATTACATTCGGACCAACAGACAACTTTTGGCATTCGTTTAAAGAAAACTTCAATAAAAATCCCTATATTATATTTTACAGATGCAGGTCTTCAACACGTCCACAGTTCATCAGCAGACACAGGTAGTAGTAGTATTATATATATAGTATATAATTTGAAAAAAAGTTTGAACAACCGACGCTGGGAGCAACTGACATCTATAAAAATAACATCGGCTTCCCGAAGAACCGCGGTAAATCACATCTATGGCCATCTCTCACGACCGTGAGATTAGTGGCCAAAGGGCACGACAAAATCAGAACAACATGCTAGCGAAACCCTCGTGTGCTTTGAGGACACGAAGCGAACAAAGGGTGACAGCTTTTTGCATCCATCTGACAAGTGCCTCGGCATGTTTTTGGTACGGGGGTATGGCTTCAATATTACGAACCAGTGATTGTTTCGTACCTCCTAGACTACCTATCACAATGGCAATTACGTCACACGAATATTTTGGGTACAGTTGTTGCAGCTCCATTCGAAGGTCGTGATACCTCTCCTCCTGTTCCTTATCCTGCTATAGTCGGCTGAAGCCGAGAATTTGATCACGAATATAGTTCTTTTTTCTATATCTTGGAGATCGATATCAGGCCTCGAGTATGAAATGGAGACTGTTCTCCGGAAATCGTAGTTTCAGAAAATTGGACACATGTTGTTTCAATCAATTGACTCTGTCTCCCTCGGAGCATTTTGCAAGGCAAGGTCGCGGCTAATGCCGTAAGATCGACAAATATGGTAGCAGGTCAGTCTTAGGACGTGATTATATCTGTAGAGATACGTCGTTCTCGCGTGAGTGGGACACCCGGGTGGTATGTGTTTCAGGTACTCAGCGTTTGCATGTCACGTTCTGCACCTATCGCTGGAAACTTATTGACGTAAAATGCGGTCACGGTATACTAAGGTGGCAGTGGAACCATGCGAGCATGCGAAAATGAAACATTCTGTACTTGAATTAAGTCCTAATGATTTGATGAAAAGGAAAGTTCGCGCTATCGACAAGAACTGATCTGCTACATTTCTTTGAAAGTATCAGTGCAATTTTGTGTCAAGTAGCTGTTCGCAACGATGTAAGCTGTACTATGAACAATTCGATTATATAGACATTGGAGATTCATAGGTCCACCTCCGCCTTGACGGTGTAAGATGCCTAATCGCGAAACGGACGAATTTATATGCAAATTCTCATGCATATGCATGATCTTACATGTGGCGATATCCAGGGCCGTAAGCTCGTTCTTTGCCCATTGCACCGCCCCAAACGATTACAGTAGAACCGGGAAGGCAAGCACGTTAATCGCAGATACCTTGTTCCGCGTTGACAGATTTTATAATCAAATCTGTCGAAGAAGATGCCTGTATCTGCTGCTGAGAGACTCCTCAATTGATGTTACGTGCTCAATACGGCTTCAAGGCACGCCCAGGTATGTAGAGGTCTTTCCAGTGTCAAAATGTCTAATGACATTTTTATCCACAAGCTCAGGGTCATCGGGAATACCAGTAATCTTTCCTTCCTTCAGATTAATCTTGGCACACTTGTCCAATGCAAAGTCCATACCAATCTCTCCTGCGTACTTCTTCACGATATTCAAAGCAAGTTGAAGTTTGCCTGTATTAGAAGCATAGATCATCAGGTCATCCATATGAAATACGTAAGTGACCCTATGCTCGCCATGAATAGTGTTGCCGCGGAGGTGTTTAGGAGAATCGCGTAGTGCGACAGATAGAGGCAGAAGTGTGATGCAAAAGAGCAGAGGGTTCATGGTATCGCCCTGAAAGAAGCCCCTCTGGAAGGTGACGTTGTTCGTTGTTACAGGATAATTTCCATATGAGACGGTAAATCTCGTTTTCCAAAGGGGCATCAATATCTCTAGACCACTCACCATATGTGGATGAACCTTCAAGCTTTTCAAAAGACAGATGATGAGTCTGAGAAGTGGAATCGGAAGTTTTCCGTTAGTCAATCAAAGCCATTGGCAGGACGCGCTTGATGGGTTGCTGCGTCTTTGCAGACACACCTATCAATTAACAGGTTCTCTTGGCAGCCTGCTACACCTTCTTTCGAGCCACGTTGTTTGTAAATCTCTCACTACAAAGGCTCAATTCTTCGATTAATGCTGTCATTTAGGATAGCTGTGAATATCTTATACAGCGTGTTCAAACAAGTTTTCGGCCTGTAATTCTTTGGGTTGGACTAGTGGCGTTTTTTCAGTAGGAGTATAGTGCATCCCAACAGCAGCCATTGAGGAATGGGCCAGACTTCGAAAACTTAAATCGGTCAATTAGAAGCCAAGATACGTCATTAAAAAAAAGTTGTTCAAAAACTCAAAGTCCGATATCTCCGCCATTTTTTCGAATTTTCGAAAAATATTTGAAAGAGGCGCTATGGGTCATTGAGAACCTGTTCATTTCCCTGACTCATCTCTACCTCTTCTGTATGGTCGGTTTAAGCCTTCGATTCGAATCAGCCAAAGTTCTCGTAGCACCATAAACTGAACAATTTATGATCTAGAGGTCGGACTTGAAGCTCCAGGTATTTCTGGCACCACAGAATGTGCATACGCGCAATAAAGCCTCCGCGAGCAGGGAAAATTCTGTAATCGGAGCAGTCCAGCAAGTCATCGTTGAGTCGATTCGTCCACTCAATGTCGATTGGTGGTGTCATTTTTCTCCCCACGACCAGCTAGAAAAAGGGTTGGTACTTGTTGCATAATCTGTGAGGTCGCCCAGTATCCCATAGTAACTGTTTGAAACACCTTCCCCTAGGTGCTATTCAGCTCTTGGCATGGTTGTTACGCTTCCGCTTAGGGATTATTCCTTTGGGAACATCCCTGAAAAATTGCGCGCGACTGCTTATCAATTATTTTAGCCATATTCAGTATAAATCCTTGGTACAGGGAACCTCCATAAGCAACCCGAGGACGCATCCGGTGGCTTTGTCATGGGCCTTGCGATTCGATGCTAAACGAATCGAAACCGAAATCACAACACCCAAATGGAAATCAGAAGTGATGCACTTTTCTCATTTCTGCTGTTAAAATTTAGGCCGATTATCTCGGCTGCTTGCTCCGCGGCTTTGTAAAGGAACGCTCCTTTGCCAATCATCTCGTGTTTTCTGATCATTTTTAGGAGAGGGTATTTGCCATTTGTAATGATGTAATCTGTAATCCGAACAATTCGGTTATGAAGACATTGGAAATTAGTTTAATTATTAGTCCACGTCTATTAGTACATTTTAATTTGCTCGAACTAAGAACAAAATGTTATTGAGAAGAAAAATCGAAATTCAATTCTTAACCGCCAATAAATTTTTCTCGCTGAACAGCTTTGACCCCTAGAGGCTTTTGAAACAAGTTTTGAATTTCAACTTAAAAGTACATATTCTCAAATGTTATAATACATACATACATACATTGATTAGCAGTGCGAACTCGAAAGTTCATTGCCTCACTACCCGATTCGGGTAGTGTTTCTAGGTGGATATTTACTACCAATGTGGGCCCACCACACCCACGACGGGCCAACAGCACGCAGTATTTCCTGAACGGTCACCAATCCAAGTACTAACCGCGCCCAACAATGCTTAACTTCAGTGATCTTACGAGAAATTACAGGAAACCTTCTCTATTATATTTTAAGACAGTTGGTGTAAGTAAAATAGGAAGCTTTTTTGAATAAAAGTTTTTCATTATTTACTCGATACATTGCATAAATCATGCATCTTGAAGCTAATGAAGAGCTAAGTGAATTTTGAGCAACAAAAAACGTCTAGCGGAAAATTAACGTAAAAAACTATAGGTAAGTTTTTCGCGGAAAAAATAATTCAAAATAAATCATGATCAAGAAATGATGAAAGTTTTAATTTGGCCATGCATGCAGTCCGTTTTTCGCACGTATGTAGCCTTTCAACGCGTTTACGCTGAAGACGACGTACTATGTAATAGAAAATGAGTACAAGAAAGAAGCTACATACATAATATTACGAGTATGCTGTGCATGGTGTTGATTTGTTTGTCCCTGATATTTGTATACTTATTGATGCATCTTAGGTTTTTGTTCGATTGCAGGGAAATTTAAATTCATCCTTCACAAATTATTTCATATTTTTATACCTTCGATTCCGACCAATAAATAATAAATGTCTCGAGCTAATAATGCACGCTTCTCGAAAGAATCTGGTCTTTTCTTCGGACTTGGTCCTAGCGGCCAAGAGAAAAAAACAGGTCTGTCCTAGGTTTAGACCTATACTTAAACCTAGGTTAAAAGATACGTTCATGTGCGTTGCAATTTTTTGGTTTTGAAATAAATTAAATTCGACAAATTTTTGACGAAGAATTTAGTATTTCTAATGAAAATGTCGTTCATCAATAATAATCAAGTCAGAAATAGATTCTGTATTGACATTTTTAATTTCTGTTCAAAAGTGGTAGATATTTCGCTGGTACTTTTTAATAATTGTTTTTGAAAAATTAGAGTTTTGCGACAATAGTAAAAAATAATTAAATTTTCTCAAGAATTTCTAAAGAGCATGTTGCTGTGAAATAAATTTATTTATTTCGTTCATTCCGAAAACGTTAATTAACATCTCGGACTTGAAAAGATATAGAAACTGGCAGGCCGCTTCGCAAGTTAATTCGGGTTCTTCAAGCTAAAGCATTCTTATATGTTTGGCGATTATTCTCAGTTGCGAGAAACGGTAGCACCCAGCGCTGCACACCCGACCAAATACGGTACTAATTCTCTCAATGGGCCTGCGCGGCTGCATGGGAATTAATAGCGGGAAATTTAAAGCAGTGTCCCACACAGTATAAAGATGATATCACTTCCAGTTGCCAAATTCAATTGAAGTTAGAAAATTGGAAATTATCATCACATACATTTGTTCAAAAATATTTACGTAATGATCGCAAAATATTTCATTGACTCCAAGAATTATTAGACGAAATTATTGATATTTTGGAAAGTGTTATTTCCTAAACCAAAGTTAGGTTACCCATGTAAAATTTTCGCTAACAAGTTGGCATTCTTTAACTTATCACAATGCAAAAAATTTCATGGTGTAATATGATTTTTACTTTTAATTACTGATTGAATAATTATAACATGATTAATTTTGTTCACAATATTAAATTACATAAAGATTGAATTTCAATGTTCTTCAATTGAGTAACATAAATTGATTATTCATGTTAGGGTTATGTAATTGAGTATTGGATATAATTTGTATAATAAAACTTTATTTATATTTCTAATACCCCTATTACAATTACATAATTTTTTTAATGTGTCGGATATTATGAAATGAGTATCTGAATTCAACATTGAAAATGATATGTAAACACGTTTTAATTTTTACTGGAATTAGTTTAAAAGGTTCTTAATAATCGGAGTTTTCCGAA
>CAKNYM010046427.1:11515-21561 GCA_932195095.1 Andricus curvator | reverse complement strand
AACTGATTAAATAATTATTAGCTGATTCACTTTTTTACAATTTTAAATTACATAAAGATTTAATTTCAATTCTTCTCAATTAAGTAACATAAATTGATTAGTTATTTTAAAGTTATGGAATTGAGTATTGGCTATAAGTTGCATAATCAAATTTTTTTTATTTTTAAAATATCTCTATTCCAATTACATATATATATATATATATATATATATATATATATAAATTTAAAATGTTCATTATATTGTGAAATGAGTATCTGAATTTCAATTTGAAAATTACATGAGGGAGAGTGGGTCGAAATCGACATTTGCTTTTTTGAAGAGAAATATAAACCGCGTGAACTTGGGTTTTTTGATAAAAGTGGGCCCTAATGCCATATCTTTATCGACAGAGTTTTGTGACATTCTACATGACGTTGCACATTTTACGACATAAGAAGTGTTTTCGGAGGTCAAAAGTTTGCCCGACGCTTATGGAAAATTGTGTTTTTCTTGTGTATATCATCGTCCACTATAATCAGGGTATATTCATCCTACGTAAAAAAGGTGCTAAACATGAATCTGTTGTGAAATTTGGATTTACCTATGATTTTCAATGTTTCACGGATACCAATATACAAAATTTACGCGTGGGGCTAAGTCAACTCCCAGTACGACATCTTGCCGTCAGAATAAAGACAAATATACAGACTACATCAAGACAGACAGACACCTTTGTAAAAATAGTTTTTTCTGACTCAGAGGGTTTCAAAACGTGAAGATTTGATGTATAAAACTGATACTTTCTTTTTATAGGATAAAATTGTAAAAAATTTTGTTTGACAACGTATTAGGCATTGTTGGATTGAGAATTTAGTTGGCTACAATAATGTAAATTAAAAAAATTTGTCCTTTTGTTTCTTCAAACATTATAGTCAAATGTCGACTTCATCCCAGAAGGGTGTCGTTTTAGCCCCACGATTTTTTACTAGACAGATTATATAAAAGAAAAAATAATAATAATTATAATAAATATTCACTTCCAGATTTATAAGTTGATTGAGTCGTGCACTTGAAATCTTCAAATGTTGTCTTACCCTTTACTGCTAATAATAGTAATCGTAAATGAAATAATTACACGTTACATGGATTCATGGAATAAATTCTTTTAGAATCTAATTTCAGCAGGAACTTGAGTGTTTACAAACTTTTAACGAATAAATAGGTCTTAGAAAATTGCGCGAATTATAAAAATTGATACAAAAGTTGGCGCGCGCGTATAATGGCAGTCATATGAGTAGTGAAGCATATTTTCCGTCATCAAGAAATTACGAGAATTAGCAAAAGTTATAACTTCTCGTTGATGTATATCAACTTCTTGAAGAATATCTCATTGAAAATAAAAAATGAAAAATGATTTAAAATTTTCCATCGGCCAACGTCGTTCAGCGAGAAAAATGTATAGGCGGTTATAGAATTGGGCCTCTCCATTAAAGTCACAATGTTGAACAAGTTTATTATAATCTATATATAAATAATTTTTATAATTATATAAGTTACTATTATTATAATTGTTTTTCATCAGAAATTCTATTTTTTAATTAAAACACAACGGTTTCATTGTATATGTATCGTGCAGGAATATTATATATCAATTCTGAAGTTAATATTTCAATTGTCATCAATTAACCAAAGAATAGTTCTCGTTTTTTTTTATTCTAGATAGAAGGTACTATGAAGTACAAACGTTTCGTATTGATATTAATTTTTGTGTTTTAATCTAAAAATTACGGGAGGCAACAAAAAAAATTGCGCTCGTGGCGCGCCAGCTTGTTTCTAGTCCTATAATCAAAATCGATATATTATTTTCCACAGGACCACGGGCTGAACCAGCACTACTAAGGCATTACAACGATATTTTCGATGTGCATCAATATAATTTGGGGCAAATAGTGATGTATCATAACATCCTTCATATAATCTTTGCTGCTCACGAGCATGGTCTTCGAGAGCTTAGACCACTGCATCCAGATGAGGAAGTGATTTGCGACATGATTAGAAGCCGACACCCCAGAGATTCAAGTACAAGTTCTAACAATGAATCTTAGCTCTAAAAAAACTTAAATAACGAATTTTCTAAATAACTCAGTTTTTATAAACAAATGGTATATCTAATTACACAAACCTGAGATTAGTATACACATGAAACTTTTTTTTACTATTATTGTTGCGATTTTATATTTGAGAGTTGAACTACCGATCGGACAGTATCGGTAACCCCATGACTTATTGAAAATTAGCCTGGACTTTGAGAGGTGATAGAGCCGTCAAAAATATGGGGAGATATAAATATTTCCAGATTATGACGTAAGAAAACCAAAAATAAAATTCCGATTTTTAAGGAATTTTATATATCATATTCAACTCTTGGTAGGAGATAGGAAAATTAATTTAAGTTACGTACCGTCAAACTACCTTTCGATGTCTGTCAATTCTTACTCTTAAATTATTTGTAATTGCTGTCATGCTTATTTCCAGGGCTGGGCGGGTTGATTTGAAGGAGGGACAAAGGTTTTCTTAAAATTGAGTACTTAAAAATTATAACTAATTTTATTCATGATATATGTGGACAATAAACTTTGTTTTCTACGTTACCCCTTTGTAGCCTCATAACTACCACTTTCCAGGAAGACTAGTTGTGGAAAAAGAGAGAGAGTCTTTGCTCCTCTTTCAATGCTTTCTGTGAAAATGGGCTTTCTCAAAATTTTCTTCAGCACCTGCACGTTACACATACAAGAACTTCTAGTCTTTTAATTTCTTTTATAATTACCTTAGAAGAGAGATAGATTGCGTCTAGCAGGAAAAGTGACGGTACTTTTGAAAAATCTCCTCTTCTCTATTCTTTTCCTAGGTAATTCTACATTAAAATTTTTCTCAGAAAGTTCCCCTCTCGTTTTGAGATTCGAAAGAAGAACCTTTATCCGGGATATTCGTCACGGTGTTCCGTTTCGTTTCGCACCACGCTTTAAACGTATTACTTGTTTCAAAAAAGTTGTAAACCGTATTAAAAACTCGCCGGATGAGTTCCTTGTCAAATTAGGAGTTTTACGTCCGCACGCCATTAACATATGTAATATACCTTTCTTTAAGTTAGAAACTATTAACGACCGATCCCGAACCGCGGGCGGGCGATTATAACTTTAACTTTTTGAGGAAAAGATACCGTGAGAAAAGCCAGTCACTGGTTCGTTCTTTTTTAGACTGCAATTTGTTTTAGCTCATCGGCTAGTGGTAAAATCATTCGGTGGGGATTTTTGATGATTGGGAAGTTGAACGTACAAAAAGATGGAATTCGCTGACTAATATTTACTGCAGTATTCAGCCAAAACGATCGAACGCTATTCATTGCTGTTGTCAGCAATTTGGCAATTCGAAATCACATTTTCATTTGACAGGAATTTTCGCAATAGAGTTTTTGCAATAGCATTCTTGTGAAAGAATTCGCTGAATTGATTTAATTGATTTACATTATTACTTTTATATTTCCTTGCCTTGAATCAGTAATTAGGAAATGTCTTGATAGTTATTTTAATGAAGCATTTTATGCATATTGGTATTTCTTTAGAGCGCATGGCAGTGTTTACGATCATGCAGCTAAATTGAATTGTGGTGAAATTAGACAGGAAGAAGCGAGGGAGGAACATTAGACTTGAACCACGAGTCGCCAAGCGTATATGTCTGCAACAATGCACCTGCGTTTATAGCAGTGCGAATGACCGGATTGCGAGTTGTGTTCAAGCGCAACTTTTCTTCCGTTATCTTCTCCCTTTCTTTCTACATCCTTTCTTTGTGAAATCGCTTAATTCTTATAACCATTTTCTCTACAGGTTTCAATTAATGCAAACGTGAGAAAACACGAGGCATCGTCGAATTACCCGGTGCATGAAAAATATATGTGTATCCGTTCGTACTCATTTAGCTTTAAATATAAACTGGTGTGCGCACGTGTTAGCGTACGATCCAGCTTATGCCTCTCCCTCTTATTCTTTTCTGTTCCTAGCTCTGTCCTCTATAGTGCATTTTATCGCTTCATTATTTTCTCGGATACACTTATATTTATATGAACCTACAAAAATTTAATTATAAATTTCATACCTAGACATTAGTTCCACTCATGTTTACCTGTACCTTTTGTGTCTCTTAACCCTTATGTATGTAACATTGACTTATTTAATATTTCACAAAAGCGATGTTTAGGATTTTCGCATGTTTGCACAAAAAATTATTATTTCAAAAACCCGTGAAGATTTTTGAATGTTTAATGGCTCAAATGAAATGTGGCGACCTGAGTATCACTTTTGTAAAATGCCAAATTAAGTACGGACAGATACTAAAAATCCATATATTGTAAGAATTTTAAAAAAGTTGAAAAAGTCACAATACAACATTCAATTACAGATTAATTACAGAATAATTACAGATAAAATAAACGTACATACCGAATGCAGTAATTTAAATACAAAAAACATTCTTTTATGAAAAAGCAATTATAGATTTATGCTATTTTTCGCCTATTTGTAACAATTTCATAAATAATTGCCTGACGTGATTATTCGTAAATGGAATGAATGTTTCTTGTGTTAAAATAGGCAGAAATAGTTTTTACCACGGAATAACAAAAATCTTTAAAGAAAAGTTATATTTTTATAATTTTGAAAAATCTAATAGATTTCAAAACAGTCCATTTGATCTAGGAAAAATTTTGCGAAATTAATATTGTCAATATTGAAAGGGACAGTATTTTCAACTGTATTCATGGCTGTCAAATTTTGGTTCTGATTTTGATGCTTTCTGGGTTAAAAAATGAAAGGCGTGTAATCCATGAGGGCCTAACCGACAAATTTTTGAAAATGGGATTCTTGGCTCGAAAAATCAAAAAAATTCTGATACATAACCTGACGAAAGGACGTTTGATTAATATCATTTTTTTGCTAGCATGTTATAAGGACCTAACTGTGAACTTTCATTCAGGGCCATGTGCGCATGGGCGGTTGTATCAATTTGTATTATTATTATTATTAGTTCTGGGTTGAGAACGTAACAGCCCCTGACGCTTGGGTAATCCCGTTGCGTCCTCTTGTGATCCTAAGCATGACCCCATAGCCCTCTCCATAGAGAAAAGACCGCGGCCACGCTATTGGCTGATATCTCTGACTCACTGATGCGGTAATTGCCTGTGAGTTGTAGACGTTTCCCCGCAACCGCAAAGCAGTAACAAAGGATGTGAGTAGCTGTCTCATTATCCTTCCCACACAGACGACAGAGGGGACTTTCTGCAAGCCCTATCTTATGTCTGTGATATCGTAGGTTCCCATGTCCTATGAACAACTCTGTTAGGACTTTGACTCCATTCCTCCCAAGCTTGAGCATTTCCCTAGCTCGGTTGGAATTAAGCTTTGAGCCCAAGAGTATTTTGACCGGTCTGCAACCAGATACCAAGTCCCACTCATTCTGATGTTCCTCAGTCAGCCAACTGTTAATTTATTCAGTGACTGACCTGCTGGGAATACCTACAACTGGCTCGGGTTCAGTAAAATTTCTTCCTGCTGCTAGCTTGGCTAGCTTATCCGATATCGCATTGCCTTTGATACCACTGTGTCCAGGGATCCATAGCAGAGTGACTCGGTTTTCGGTCGCTAACGTATTTAGTGCCTCAAAGCATTCCCATACTAATAACGACGTAGTCGTTGTTCCATTCCAGGCCAGTATAGCAGCCTTGCTGTCTGAGCATATACGGATTTTCGTTTTATTGTCATACTCCTTTGTCTTGTAGGCGCACTGGAGTATGGCCATAATCTCAGATTGTAGAACTGTTGCGTAGGACCCCATCTAAATTGTGAAGCTCATTCCATTCCTTCTACGATATACGCGGGCTCCTGCATTCTCCTCGTTCCTGGAGCCATCTGTAAAACAGTTGTCTCCATCACTGGGCAGGTATGCGTCGCCGTTAACACATTCCTGCTTCGTGGATAGGCTGGCTCGATACTTCTTGTCGAAGAGGTAGCGAGTGACCATTTTGTCCCTGGGCATGTTCAGGGTCGGCCTTCTCGTGATGTCGACTGGGATCTTCACTGCTGTCGAGATCCTTCTGTCATTTATCAATTTCAGCCTCCAGGCCGCCTTCGCAGCCACGGCCTTGATGGTAAGATGGAGGGGCTCTAAACCCGTCAGTCCCCCCAGTGCCATCGTGGGTGTCGACTTCGAGGCTCCAGTGACGCCTCTCAAGTCAGTCCCCTGATCCTTTCCAGTCGAGACTTCACAGTGGACAACTCGACTCTGCTCCACCAGAGAACCGCCGCATAGGTTAACCTGGGTCGCAAGATCGCTGTGTCGATCCACATAAGTGTCTCCGATTTCAAGCCCCAGCTTTTCCCTATGGCTCTACTACCGAGCCATAGGGTCGCTACTAGCTTCTTGCACTTGTTTTCTAGGTGCTCGTTCCATGACCGCGCACGATAACCAATATATCGTCCGCATAGCCTATGACGTGGAGGCCCTTACTCGAGAGTAGATGAAGCAGCTCATCCACTACTAGGAACCACAGAAAGGGCGATAAAACTCCCCCCTGCGGACATCCCGAGTCAATGGTTCCACATAGAGCGGCATCGCCCATAGTCGTAGTTAGATTCCTGTTGGCCAACATGTGGCACGTCCATTACACGACTGCAGTAGGCACACCATGTGTAATCATGGCCGCCCTGATCACCTCTCCAGAGGTTTTATTGAAGGCTCTTTCGATGTCCATAAAGGTTCCAATCGCGAGGCTTTTCCCCTTTAGTTGACCTTCAATTAGGATCACTGCTCCGCTTAGGGCCGTCTCCGTCGATTGACCGGCCCTATAGGCGTGTTGCTCCTTGTGGAGCGGTCTACTTGACAAGACCTTATCGCGGATATATCTATCCACAAGTCTTTCCACTGTTTTTAGTAGGAAAGAAGATAGGCTGATGGGCCGAAAATCCTTGCGGAGGTATAACCGATCCTACCTGCCTTCGAAATGAAGACTACTCTCGTACCCCTCCATGCCGTCGGGACATATTTCAACGTCTGACTAGCCCTAGCAAGTCTCACTAGCGGCCCTATGATGACCTCTCCAGCCCTCTGTGAGAGGGCCGGATATATGCCATCCGGGTCCAGAGACCTTTCCGGGCCCTTTCGGACTCTTGTAGGTCGACAATTACTTTCATAGGTAGCTTTGATAGCTTCCGTGAAAGTTTTGGCTGCCACCTCCAGGGTGTCCACGTCTCGAATTGACTTGGGAACCTCTGAAAGTGCACATCTTAGTTCCGTGGAAAACTGATCCCAGTCCGTTCTTCAATGACTTCTTCCCTGACTGAGTTATGGAAAGTCGGAGTGTTCCCGTGTTAAGAATATCTAAATCAGTGGTGATTAGTTAACGTCCGTGCTACCCCGCAAAGTATGGTGGGAATTAGCATCGCATCCCAGCAGAAGAGGAATACTCCTTACCTTGCAATATTCCACCAGTGTACGTACCTCCACTAGTGGTTTGATATCGCTGTCATAAGGAAAATAAGCTGATCCCAGAACTAGTCTCCCTATTCCTTTGAGATCCATGGCTATCACCATCATATCTCTCGAACATAGTTCAAGCAGCGGGACAGCGCTAACTCCCTTCATCAGTATGCACGCTCTTGGTTCGGCCGCCTTGGGGTCCCTGTAACAAAAAAGACCAGCCCCCCCCTAATCCCCTTACGGTATCTCAAACTAACCATGGTTCTTTGATTAGCGAGATACCTGTATGCCTCACAGCCATGCCCCTCTGAAAAACTGCAGAGGCGCCTTTGCTGTGATGAAAGTTAATCTGGGTAATAAACGGACCAGGAGCAGTCATTTAGGTCTGCTTCCTATCTTCCTGCGTCTCAATAGGCTCCTCCTGTCCCTGGTCGGCAACCCTAAAGTTGACCTGTCCAAAGTGATAAAAGGGCGTGTTGTTGAGGGCTGCAAGGGCCCCTCGTTTGGGACTCAGGAATATATACGATTAGGAGATGCCTAGTGTCTCCTAGTGTGTCGCCTTACTGAAGCCTATCGTGCCTGATGATTCGCCAGGACGCTATCTTCAGTGAGGGGTTGAATCCCTCCAACCCACGGAGTACCTCAGGCGGGTCTTCCGGTTTGCCCTCGAACCACACCGTCGCCCTCACCATCTTCTGGAGCATCTCAACCCCACCAACCTTAAGAGATGCACCTTCCCTCGACTCTGTCTCGACCATTGCTTTGAGTAGCCAAGCTTTGGCCACTAGGTCGGCTGCCACAAATACAAAGACCCCTCCTTTGCAGAATGAGGTCACGAATCTTGGCCACTCATCTGGGGGCACTTTTTCAAGCTTCTGGGCCTCAGTGCTGGATGTCGGCCTTGTGGTTGCCGGCGTTCCAGCTGCCGCAGCTGCTTTCCTAGGCAGCTGCGCTTTCCTCCTCAGTCTTTTTTTTAGGGAACCGTTGGTGCTTCTTTTCTTATTGGGAGACTGATTGGCCTCTTCCAATACCATAGCCTCGTTCAGAGGGACCGTCAATCCCTCAGCTCCCGAGGGAGCTGGGGGCACAGCTGTCATCTGAACTTGGCTTGCCGGAGAGACAGATAGGGAGGAAAGGGTTGCTTTGGGCTTGTTGAGGCCCAACCCCTCTCCACCCTCCGCCATCTCCCTTCCTCCTCCTTTTTCGTTTTTGTTGTTTTGTGTGTCCATTTTGGTCCCACGAGAAGCTAGGGAAATAAAAGGTCCACCCCTGCAGAGCCTCGCATGCAGGGGTAAGACTAATCACTTGGGGAGGTCGTCCGGTGTCCCCGAGAGGCCGTTAGGGCACCTTCGTAACACCTTGGTGCCAAAGTGCCAAGAGCACGATCACTCTACACCCCTGGCTTAGGGGGGTGGTCCAAGTATCCGCTTGCAAACCACCATAACAAACGGAGGGCTGCTCTGGGTCGCTATGTGGGCCGCAGGTCATTCCTGTCCCGATTACAGAACTGTAGGTTGGTCCGGGAGGGACATCGACCCAGGGGTCCAGGAGGACCGTGTTAGCCAGGCTCTCTCACCCTTCTATCATACCGTAATCACACATGCAGTTAAATTTGAAATTTTTTAAATTGATAATTCACAAACCTGAAACAATATAACGAGTATCACAAAAGTCCCGGAACGGCTGAATATTTCCTCAGGTAAGATATTTGTCAGGGAGTTCAAGGTCACTCTTCAAGTCACTTTCAGCGAGGAATTCAATGGTGACCTTTATTGCCGACGTAAAAAAGGGGGTTTCCGTACAACAAAAGTTGACCTTGAAAAAATCTTGAAGGTCATTGTCAAGATCAAAATAAAGGTCACGACGGAAATCTTCGTTGAAAGTTACTTCAAGAATGAACTTGACCTCCCGGAAAAATATCTTACCGGAGGAAATATTCAGCCGTCACGGGACTTTTGTGACACCCGATATATTGAATATTGACTATGAAATGAGGAGCTTCAAATGTTGAGAAATTCAAAGTTGTATTGCATAATTGCATAATTATAATTTTTTTTTACTAAGTGCCGTACAAATGACGGAAACAGAATTGATGAGATTTGTGTTGAAAATTAAAGAATGTGAAATTCTTAGCGCTCAAAATTGAATTATTCAGGTTACGAAGTTTTTAATATACAATTTCCCAGATTTCAAGAATTTGTATTGAAATAAATATTGAACTATTACAGATTTCGAATCGGAAATTCAAATTGAAACTAAACGATCAAATCAAATCATATATTAATGTAATTAAAGTGAAAAAAAAGTTATACCTCTTTTCGCTGCATAAATATTAGAATTGTTTATTTCTTAACGGAGTGGATAGACATCTTAGAGTAAGGTCATGTGATTTACAAGTTATTTTCCTATAGCCTCGTAGGAGCGGAAAGGCACACCTTTCACTTGTCACAGAAATAATCTTTTTTGCCACACCTCTACCACTTTCCAACGTTTCGTATAAGCGGGAAGGCACTCCCCTGTCATTGGTCGCAGAAATA
>CAKNYM010046427.1:384-11505 GCA_932195095.1 Andricus curvator | reverse complement strand
TTTCGTATAAGCGGGAAGGCACTCCCCTGTCATTGGTCGCAGAAATAATGTTGATCAAACCCCCACCCCTTTCCAAATTCTCCTGGGAGTGGAGAGTCACTTGTTTTACTGGTCACAGAAATGCTTTTGGTCGAAATTCTACCCCTGTCCAACATCTCGTATAAGCGGGAAGGCACTCCTCTGTCATTGGTCACACAAATAATGTTGATCGAACCCCTACTTCTTTCCAAAGTCTCCTGGGGGTGGAAAGTAACCCGTTTCACTGGTCACAGAAATAATCTTTGCCACACCTCTACCCCTTTCCAACATCTCGCATAAGCGGGAAGGCACTCCTCTGTCATTCCTCACAGAAATGATGTTGATCAAACCCCCGCCCCTTTCCAAAGTCTCCTGCGGGCGGAAAGGCACCCCTCTTTACTGATCACAGAAATAATTTTTGTCAAATCTCTACCCCTTTCCAACGTCTCATAGGGGTGGGAAGGCACCCCTGTGTCATTGGTCACGGAAATAATGTTTGTCATACCCCTACCCCTTTCCAATGTCTGATGGGGGCGGAAAGTTACCCTTTTCACTGATCACAGAAATAATTTTAGTCAAACCTCTACCCTTTTCCAACGTCTCGTAGGGGCGGGAAGGCACCCCTATCTGACTGGTCACAGAAATAATGTTGGTCAAACCCATACCATTTCCCAAAGTCTCTGGGAAATTAGATAACAGATTCATTTATTAAGAAGACATAACAAAACTATAAATAGTCACATGAATTAACAACTTACAATTAGCTTTCTAATATTTGAAAGGGCAAGAGACGTTGCCTTGTCGATTGTATTTCCGATATGTCGTAAAGCGGCGACGGAACTCTACCGGATTTTTATATGAAATTCACTTGGAACTAAATCAATTATTGTAGTGAAATGATGCACGATCACTGTTGACTAGTAATGCGATACACGGTCCTAAACAGCTACCGAATCCACTTTTGAGTTCTTATCCACGAACGATAAACCAGCGGACTTTATCCGGAAAATGACTCATACGATGACCGGAAGTTTCAGCGGGAAGGCACGTGCGGTGACAAAAGTGAGCGATACCACGTTCTTTTATAAATCAGCGAGATGTTATTTAATATGCGCAACTCTTGATATTGAGTTTCGAATGGCTCACGCATGTGATTGATAGTTTCCGTCCAAGGCGTCGGTCAGTGATCGCGCATCTCCACTCTTGACCCTTCATGAACAGAGATAATAGATGCTACTTATCTGTATTTCCATATATATATATATATATATATATATATATATATATATATAATACCATTCGGTATTCGGTTTTGATTCCTTGGGATTCGAACCGAAGGGCCTATGACAAAGCCACCGGACGCGTCCTCGGGTTGCGGATAGAGGGTCCCTGTACCAAGGGTTTCTGCTGAATATGGTTACAATAATTAATAAGCAGTCGCGGACAATTGTCCAGGGATGGTCCCGAAGGAATAACCCCCAAGCGGAGGCGTAACAACCGTGCCGAAAGCTGAATGGCACCTGGGTGTGGTGTCTCAAACGGTGACTCTGGGATACCGGGCGACCTCTCAGAGTATCAGCCTTATCCTTGCACGCGGGGCTCTACAAGGATGGACTAACCCTTTTCCCTAGCTGCTCGTGGGAACAACAATGACAACACCAAACATAGTTGTAGGAAGTGCGGTTCAAAACAATCGAACGCGCAGGGCTCCCGACAATGGGTCGGACAACAATGCCGACTACCCTAGAGTTGGGGGAGCCAATCAAGACGGAGTCAATGCGATTGACGGGCGGAATCTCGTTACTTTTGAGTGGACGGATCGACTCAGGGACGACCTGCTGGAGTGCTATGATACCAGTATGGCCCCTGAACGAAAAGGTTACATGGCGCGACTGCATGCTCTGTGGTGCGAGAAACACCCAGAGCTCTCGGATTTTTCGCAAAAACGGCTGCGAAACCGTGCCGAGGACCTCCGGAAAAGGGGTTATATAAGCGGAGCGCCTACACAACCGCAGCCAGAACAAGCCGGCAACAGAGAAAGAGAGGCGACACTGAGACCAGCCTCGAACAGGCATCCAATAGAGGGAGAACGATGCTTCAAGACCCGGAGAAACATCAACATTCAGGTTTCTCCCAAGCCCAAAGATCTGACTGAACTGGATGATGAGCTTCGTGGAGATTTTTCCGAAGAATCCGACCTCTGGACTATCAATTGTAGTGTGTACAATGCAGCGAGAACTTTGGCAGATGCAAACCGTAAAACAAAACCAACGGTTGATCATAAGACCAAAAGACGAATGCATCAACTTAGCACAAAGATAGGCTGGGCAAGACAGTACGCGTCCCGCATTCAGTGTGTGATTGACTACATAACATCTGGCAGGACTTTCACTGCCAAGGTTCGACAGTTCACGCGCGAACTGCGGATCCGTCATCACACAATCAACAAGTCAAAGCTACTGACCATCAGGCAGCATATTGTTGACAGAATACGAGTACTATCTGACGCTAGGAGAAGTCTAGAGCGGAGAGAGAGGTGGGTCAGAGAAAATCAACAGTTTTCGTCTGACCCATCTCGACTCTTCCAAGACCCTCCAGTTACTGTCGACCATCCGCCCAAACCAGAGGAGGTCGAAGCATTTTGGAGAGAAGTCTACGAAGTCCAACATCCACTTAAAGAAGGCTCAAAGAACATAAACAGCTTCAAGGAGCTGTGCAATGCCCTCATCACAGCTGAGGAGGAATGCCCACCTATCACTACCGAGGAGGTGAAAAACGTATTAAGAGGCATGAAGAACTATTCCGCTCCGGGACCAGATGGCATCAAAACCTTCTGGTGGAAGAAGTTTCCTTCAACCCACCAGCATCTGGCCCGAATTTTTACCTCATATCTAAAGTCGGAAGAGCCTATTCCGGGGTGGTTGGTGGAAGGGCGCACAGTGCTCCTGCCGAAGACGGGCAACTTAGCTGACCCTAAGAATTACAGGCCAATAACTTGTCTGAACACACTGTATAAGATCTTCACAGCTATCCTAAATGATAGGATTGTTCGGACAATTGGACCTGTATGGCGAGAGATGTATGAACAACGTGGCTCAAAGAAAGGCGTAGCGGGATGTCGGGAGAACTTGCTCATCGATAGATGTGTCTGTAAAGACGCAGCATACTATCAGCGATTTCTATCGATGGCCTGGATTGATTACCGGAAAGCTTTCGATTCAACCTCCCATAGACTTATCATCTGTCTGTTGGAAAGCCTAAAGGTTCATCCACACATCGTGAGGTGCATAGAGACATTAATGCCGCTTTGGAAAACCAGATTTACTATCTCATCTGGAAAACATCGTGTGATCACTAACAGTATCACCTTTCAGAGAGGTGTATTTCAGGGCGACACCATGAGCCCTCTCCTCTTTTGCCTCACATTATTGCCACTATCTCTCGCACTTCGCCATTCCGAAGGGTATCTCTGCGGAAAACCTGGAAACCGAAAGCATAAGGTCACTCATGTATTTTACATGGATGATCTTAAGATCTATGCTAGGAATCAAGAGAAACTACATCTAGCTCTGAAAATTGTCAAAGAGTACACTCAAGAGATTGGAATGGAATTCGGGTTAGAGAAATGCGCCAAGGTTAATTTGAAGAAAGGAAAACTTAATGGCATCCCCGAAGATCCTGAGCTCGTTGACAGAAGCGCTATACGACACCTTTGCGCTGGAGAGACCTATACATACCTGGGCGTGCCACAGAGCCGCATTCAGGACGCGACATCTATAAAGAATACTCTCCGATGCAGATACAAACGTCTCATCCGGCAGATTTGGTCTTCCGAACTGTCGGCGAGAAACAAAGTATCTGCAACGAACATGCTTGCCGTCCCGGTAGTACTCTATTCATTTGGAGTGGTTCCATGGACGAAGGACGAGCTCAGATCCCTTGATATCGGGACGCGAAAGGTTTTGCACATGAACAAGAGCATGCACCTTAAGTCTTCTGTTCCGCGACTTTACATCTCACGCCGCCTAGGTGGTCGCGGAATACTGAATCTTGAATGTCTTCACAACAGACTCATTCTGGGTACAGCACATATAGTTGCAAATGGACAAGACCCTCTTCTTAAAATGGTCAGGAAACACGAAGAAGTGGGAAAAGGGGCGTTTCTGTACAAAGCAGCGGAGGAGGCTGCTGAAACACTCGGCCTTGATTTCAATATTAGGGGTGAGCAAAATGCATCAAATCTTATCCATCTTGAATACTCACTCCTGAAGGCCCGGATTAAGAAAGCACAGGAGAAAAACTTCCACGAACAGCTCCTCGACAAGAGGATGCACGGCATCTTCCACAGAAATGTGGAAGATCAGTCGATGTCGTATGAGCTAACGTTTGCTTTCCTTAGATCACCCGGATTGAAGTCGGGCACGGAGGGCTTCATTTTGGCATGTCAAGACGGTGTCATTTCCACTCTAGCATACCGTCGCCACATTTTGAGCCAAGACATTCCCGATGATAGTTGCAGAGCGTGTCATGCACACCCCGAGCATCTAGGACACATACTATCTAGTTGTCCAACTCATGCGGGAACGACCTACATCCAAAGGCACAATGCGGCACTAAGAGTGCTTTATTACCATCTCTGTCACTCTTATGGCATTAGCCCAAATACCTCTCCGCTAAACGCTCCTAGAGAAATAGAGTCAATTGTCGAAAATGAGAAGTGCCGCATATACTGGAACTTCATATTCTCGACAATTGTTTCTGTTGCGCACTCGAGGCCTGACATAGTTCTCCTTGACTTCGAGAAACGAACCATGTTCGTTATCGAATTTTCGGCACCAGCTGACAAAAACGTCACAGCCAAGGAGAAAGAAAAGAAAGAGAGGTATAAAGACCTTATAAGGGAGTTGCGACGGTTATACCCGGAATATTCTGTTAAGCTAATCGTCTTGATCATCGGCGCTCTTGGAAGTGCCAAGGTTTCACTGGTTAATAGCCTGAAAAGCATCCCTGCGTGTCAAAAAAATGCTGAGACACTTGCGGGGAAAATGCAGAAGGCGGTCGTCCTTGGGTCGCTCCGTGTCCTCAGGGTGCACGAGACTTTTGCCGGACCATCGTATTGAGTTCGTCGCAGACTGTAACCACCTATCTCACGGTTGTGAGACGTGGTTACAGCTGAAATTTTACCGCGATTTCGCTGGGAGCGGGTGCAATTTTTCAGATTAGCACCCGCTCCCGGCGAAATCCTGCGGTTGTCCTTATGACAAACTTTTAACTATATATATCTAGTCAGACGCTTTTGATTACTGATTTGTCTGACTCTATAGTGTTCTTTCATTTATTATTTAGGTTGTACATTCATAGTGTGGAATATATCATTAAAATTATCACTTTAGTTTAAGAACACGTATTTACTTATATTTCATATATTTAGATTTGACTTTGAAATTGTTAGCGTTTAAATTGTGAGGTTTATGAGTACATTCGCATGATGATAGATACAATTATAATTATCTTATAATGGTAGAATCTGCAATTAGCTTCTTTCATTGATCGGTATTCTCTGAGCTGTTATCCCTCCATGGTAACACACTTTTAGTACCTTGTGGTTTCTATCTTACCGGCAGTAGCACAGTTACCACAGTCAGGTTTAAACTCAGAGAAAATCGGTATTGGGCCTGCATGTAGTTGATGGCGTTAGCCTGAAATATGTGGGGTGAGGTAGGTTTAGCCTAGTTAGGCGTTACATAAAATATTGTAAAATTTCGGGATGTAACACGAGAAGGCACCCATTTGACTGATCACATAAATAACGTTGCTCGAACCTCTGCTCCCTATCCCATTAAAATGCAAACGTCCCGTGCAAGCGGAAAGGTATACCCTCTCAGACTAGTCACAGATATATCGTTGGGAAAACCTACCTTTTTCCAAAGTCTTTTGGGCGGGAAGGCACCCCTGTGTCATTGCTCACGAAAATAATGTTGGTCAAACCCCTGCCCCTTTCCAATGTCTCATGGGGGCGGAAATTCACTCCTTTTAATGGTCACAGAAATAACGCTAATCTAACCCCTACCCCTTTCCAAAGTCCCGCGAGGGCGGAAAGGCACCCCTCTCTGACTAGTCACAAAAATATTGTTGGTCAAACCCCTACCTTTTTCCAAATTCTCTTGGGGGCGGGAAGGAACCCCTTCGACTAGTCACATAAATAATGTTAATCAAACCCCTACCCCTTTCTAACCGGCAGAGAATTTTTTTGCCTGTCCCAGCAGAGAAGTATTTTGTCTGTCCCGGCAGAGCATCCACTGCCATTTCTTAATATACTGTATTTGTAGAAATACTAATTATAAATTTGTATAACTTTTTTATTCTCACACGGGGCAAGGGGGTACAAATACTGTAACATAAGACAACCTTATGGATTCTATGAAATCATTTTTACTGTACATACTTTTTTTGAACTAAGAAAACATTTTTGACATTCAAAAAGAATTTCTAAATCTCATTTTTTGGTCAATTATTGTAGACTCACAACTTGTTACAATTTAGTAGTTCTGAGTAAAGGAATTTTGTATCATTAAAATAACTAGTGACTATATTCATTTACAGAAGATTATCGAATAACGCCAGTCTTCTATGTAAGCGGCGATGAAGTTTGGCGTCCATCTAGAAGTGCAACGGGCTTGATCATGACACGAGTCGGAGAACTATCTGAAGACGGCAGCAGGATGGTTTCAACACTTAAGCGTAACTTAGGTAATTTGAAAACTGAAATGACAGTTGAAATAATATTAGAGAACTCTGCCTAGAATTACTAGTTTTTTGCTAAGTATGAAGTTTTTTACGCACGTGTATCACAAATAACTATTCTATACGTAGTAAAGTGCCTAGTAGTTCTAAACTAATGATTTTTTAATTCTTTAACGACAATAAATAGTTTATAAAAAGAGTGTCAGTGGAGTGAATGACGCCTGAAACAAGAGATCTTGGAAACTAATGAGCCCGAGTGGGGAGCTTCACATGAGTCGGATCAGTGTTGCAGAACGCACGTGTTATTTAAATAAATAACGCGTGAATTCTAGATCAATCTCAAAAATCAAAACCTCCTTCCTCACAGTAATCCCTTCCTCGCCGAGTGAATCGCGCTTGCCCCGAAAGGGAAATTGCTTAATGGTATAATAATTACTATATTTTTCTCACACAATCAGGTCGAACAATGCATCCCAATGATAACGATGTATTGGAGCGTCGCGTAGGATATGATAGGGTAAACGATCAACCGATCATTCTGCCTGTTGCAACAGCTTGGAAACGTATATGGCTCGTGCCGGGTCTGCTTTATCATCATGGAGGTAATGTAAAAACTGAAATACAATCTAAAACAAACATATTACAGATATGTGCCTAAAGTGTCCAGATTTTTTCTAAAAGGATTACATTAGGGCTCTGAAAAATACTCGTAAATTTCATTCCAGGTTATTTAAATATAAAATTTCTCGTATAGAAAACCACGTGTTAATATTTAACTTGTTTTCAATCATTAAAATTTAAGTTTTTTGGACCAACACCAAATTTTTGGGGTGCAATAAAAAATGTCAAGATATATATTTTGCACAACGACTGTAGAATAATTTACTCAGTAGTTTTTCATTACGTACTTGGTAATGGTTGAAATAATACACGTTTATATTTTTTTTACAGACGACGAATAAGTCAAATAGTTCGTAACGGATTTGGCTCCTCCTGGGGGTTTTCTCCACAAGTGGGTTTTTCCGACCGGGTTGCACTGAAACACAATCGTATGGAGGTGCAGGCAAATGCGGGAGCTCGTAGAAATAAAGCTATTAAATAAAGGATATCTAAGTTATTTCTGAGTTGACTCATTGCGGAACCATTCCCTCGTCTGACTACGAATTTATTCGACCGCCAACGTAAAAATATTTCGTCTTGGGTTTGTCTTAAAGATGTTGATGTCTAGTTTCGTCTCATGAGCCAGACTTCATTACGTTACAAATTTGTGAAATTTTTAGTGCTTGGAAAATTAAATTGAAACCTACATAGTTAAAAGCATCAAATGCACAATTCTAAAATTTAAATTAATACGTCCAATTCAAAGTTTGTCTTCTATAAGGACAATTTAGAATCGTTCAATTTTAAGTCTCTTTTATTTGAAATAGTTTCGTTTGAAAAATTTTCAAAATAATTAATAAAAATTTAAAATTCCCCATTAAGCCATTTTGACAACTGAAAAGCTACAATTGTGAAATTTATTCTTATTCATGTAGTTTCTACGTTTTTACGGCATTTGTTGAAGAAATTTTAAGTGTGCAAAAAGATTTCAAATTCCTGAATATTAGAGGCTCCTTATTTGAGATTGTAGAATTTTACGCACTTGAAATGCTATTTTTTATTATTAACGTTTCAAGTCTGTAAGAGTTCAATTTCAGACATTTAAAATTTGAAAATTTCAGTTTAGAATGGTTAGAGAAGAAAAATATAACTTTTTATTTGAGTATTATCTAATTTTTGAGTCTTTCAAATATAATGTATTTTCTGATCTTCCAGGCTTTGAATTTCATTTAATTTCATTATTGTTCTTGCCTTTTTTGGTTCAAGAAACGTCGATTTCTTTTGCAAATATTAGTCGCGCCAAGAAACTAAAAAAACTGGATTGTGAAAACCTTTAGGCTTTGAATTCCGAGGGGATATTCACTCGCGTATTACTCCGTACATTTCTCGATTAATGATCGCGTTAGGTAATAATGCGCAATAACGCGCAATAATTCGTAATAACGCGTAATTTTCGGGTAATAGCAAGTAGAATTTTCGTTCTCGCTGTACTTTTGTTAAATTTTCTTTCGTACTCGATTCTTCCCTTATAAGAGTTTTTTAAACTAAACATTTATTGAATTGTTTCAGGCACACCTACGTTTCAATAGTCCTAAAAATTTTGCAACTTCAAAGGATTTCAAGTTGTAACTAAATAATTTGAAATATTTCTATCAAAAATTATCCAAGACTTTCAATTCAGAATTCTTGCAAATTTAAATAGCTTTAAATTTCAAATTATTCAATATACTGATTACTATAAATTTGAAATGTCTCAACTTTAAGACCATATGACGAGTTGGTCACGTGACCGTATTCCTACCTTACCGACACTTTTTTTGTTTGTAAACTTATTTTCACATGCATAGTCACATTGAGTTGAAAATTTGGGATAATAAATAAGAAGCACTAAGAAAGGTGGGTCTGGTCCTAAATTTTAATAATTATGAAAAAATCAAAAGAAAATTATTTAAAAAAAACAAACTTTTTTTATAACTATAAAAAATGGCCAACGGCCATACCACGCTGAAAAACCCAGTTCTCATCAGATCACTGAAGTTAAGCAGCGTTGGGCGCGGTTAGTACTTGGATGGGTGACCATTCGAGAAAACTGAGTGCTGTTGGCACATCGTGGGTGTGGTGAGCCCACACTTGTAGTTATTTATAACTACGAGAAACTAACCACCTAGAAACACTACCCGAATCGGGTAGTGTCACGCCTACCCTGAAAGGGAAATGGCTTAATGGTATACATATAAAAATTTAGGACCAGACCCACCTTTCTTAGTGCTTCTTATAATTTTTATCATTCCTTTAAAGAAAATCGTAACACAAAGAACACCTTCCTTTTCGCATTTTCTGATTATAGATTTTTTGTTTTTTGATCATGTACGGAAAAATGTTTATCATTTTACTCAGTAAGTTTTCGATTTGATAAGCTGTTTCGTAGGCTAAACAGCTCTACCTTTTTTCACGAAATCAAAACTAAAATAAAAAATCAGATTTAATAATTTTGCTTCTTTTTGCTTCTTTCTATTATAAAACAGTTGTCGGATGCAAAAAAAACTCGTTTTTTGTCCACCAAAAAAGTGTTAAAAAAAGTAAGGAAAAATTAAAAAAAAAAATCCGCCCGCTTCGCGGGCACATTCTCATAGCGCGCTTCGCGCGCGGCTCGCTTCGCTCGCAAGTTTCAGCGCGCCTAGGGCGCGCACCTGTTGGATCTCGCGCTTCGCGCTCGATTGGGTATTCATCTCGCGCTTCGCGCTCGATTATATGTTTATCTCGCGCTTCGCGCTCGATAATGTATTCACCTCGCGCTGCGCGCTCGGACACATTTGTCGTCTAGGTTTTCACACTTCGTGTCCTCGCTAGTGCACGCTTCGCGGGCTAATACTCTCTTAAAGCTTCATCGTTATGACCTGCTTTTGGTTTAATTATGTCAGTTTTACATAAAAAGAATAACTAATTTACTTAAGGTTCTATCGACCTTAAGGAACACATTCTCATCACGACACTCGCGCTCGATATTTCGTTTGATCATCATGTGAACCTCGCGCTTCACGCTCGTTTCTGTTCATCGTATAATAGAAACCCAAAAGTTCGCAACGACCATATGTTACGTTCAATCTTCTTCAGATAAAAATAACTAAAGTTGTATTTGAATTAAAATGAAGAAGGTAATTCCTTTACTTTAGCGTATATTTCCGTATCTTTATAATAAATCCTACAATCAGAAAGATTTTTTTCCAACTATCTGAAAAGGGGAGAAAAGAAGTATTTAAGTCGTTTTTGGAACATATATCTTGCTTTTTCATTCATAATCAAACCGACCCCTTGACTACCATGTGATTCCCTATCTACTCCTAACCATATTTCAAAACCGCTTTTCAACACCCCATTTTCAATGTTTCTACTTTCGCATCCCTTTTTCTTTGTCTCGGGTACACATAAAATATCTAGTTTCCTAGCATGCATAGTTTCTGGTAGTTCTCTTACTTTAAGATCATTCACTCCTCTAGCATTCCAAACACCCAGTCTCCATTCATCGCCTGAAACTCAAACTTTACGTTTACCGTGTGTATGCATTTAGTCAATCAAAGTTTCAGTCCAGTCCGAGGCTACTTTATTGTTTGTATTGTTCATGTTTAGATTGTACACCCAACTACCACCTTTATGCGCGAAATTTGTTTTGCGAGTTGAAATCATGTCCAAGTCAAGTAGTGATTCACCGTATAGTGGAGAGTCCAGCTCTAACGTCAGTCCCACGAAAACTTCTATCAC
>CAKNYM010046426.1:133272-171924 GCA_932195095.1 Andricus curvator | reverse complement strand
AGGCCAAAGCATTCAGGAATGCCAATAATTCGCGTTTATAACATAATACGTCGTTTGAACAAGTACATATTGCTTGAACAATAAAAGACCACTTGCTTTCATTTTCATTGTGAAAAATAACATTGAAAAGAAAGATTTTAATTTTTGGAATAATGACGCAAGATCGAATTAAATGCTGAATGCTAAATTTTTTGCCTAAATAAAATCTAGAAATTTTCTCTAATCAGTTTTTAATGAGGCTCGTAATTTGCGTTTTAATGGCAACAAATTACATTAAAAACCACAAATATGAATTTATGAAAAAACGACACAAGCTAGGTATAGTGAAATTCTTAACGGCAAACACTTTCACGCAAAACAGAAGTCCCGGGCGCAATCACCAAATTACAGATCTTAAAGGTTCGATCTGTAATTGTAAACTGTTTATGCACAAACACGGCGGAAGAACAAAGACTGAGCGCAAAGCGCGAGACCTGAAAGAAGCGCACCCATGCAGCGTGCAGATTTTTTAAAATAATTTTATTATTGATAATTTATATTGTATTACACTACGTCACAAAAACATATAAAATTCTTATTTATTTGACTTTTATGGCATTTATTTATGTATTTTTTGGCACTGATTCGGAAATTTGACATTATTTATTTCGTAGTAGCAATATTTTCGGAGATGTTCAAAATTCAATGTTCAGTGTCACATAAAAAACAAAAAACCATGTTGCGTAAACATCAGGTCATTTTCGCTTTTTAAACCTGTTGTTATGAAAAACGCGAGAAGATAGAACATTTTCGCCTTCAGATACGTATTCTAAAGAAAAAATACTGGAATGTCCAATCAATTATTGATAAAAAAATTCTTTTCACTCCATGAGTGCTTCATGAGTTCTCTCTTTTTTAGATTTCTTTCATGATAATGGATTATGAAACCGTCCAATTGAATAATCCTCATGTGCGATTCTATGTTTTCACAGGACTGCGTGATATCTAAAACTTATATGGAAATTATATCACGTTTATTATTATTTCAAGGCAACTAATACGTACTTCAAGTTTTCAACATTTAAATGACCGAAATGTTATATCACTAATAGTTTTCGAGTTTCACATGCTGAGTTGTGGCTGCAGCAGAAGTTAACATCAATACAGGTTTTTAACTAAAATTACCAGGCACAAAATTTAGTTTTTGCGGCGTATATGAGCACTAAATAAGCACTGAATTCCTGCGCCAAGTACAATCTGATTCCACTTATAGTTGCCGAGTGTCACATACAAGAGTCATCTGAATCCCGCATTGCTACACGTTTTTGTTTTAAAAAAGTGCCCGGATTTTGTGCATAGCACGAATCCAGAGCACTTAATTAGCACTGAATTCCTGCGCAAAAATGAATTTGATACCACTTATAGTTTCCGAGTTTCGCATACCGGAGTTGTGGCTTCAGGTGAAGCTAGCATTACTACATATTTTTCACCAAAATTACCGGGCACAAAATTTTTATCTGCAGCATAAATGAGCACAAAATAAGCACTCAATTATAACATAGCGCCCATATGGATATGACAATGTTGTAATTCCAACTTCCGGGACCTGAAATGTTTGCATTTTTTCGCTGGTTTAAAAAAGTACCTAATTTGTTTAATTGCAATTTCAATATTGTTGTCGGTCCCCGTGTGGAAAAATTTCGTGGCGCTGTACTGTTTCTGTCTAGTACGCCTTGAGTCCACACTGGCGCGCCACAGGCTGACTGTCCAGTGACTAGACTGGGATGTTACGCTCGGATCGACTAGTTTCTAGACAGATCGGCTATTTTGATAAAAAAATAATGAACAATTAAATAATACTATTATTTTTCATACGATAAACGTCCAATATATACATTTTTCAGTTGATTAAAAATATAAAAAAAGTTTTTGTACAAAAAAAAAATATGTTTCCGCAAATCTCTTGTACATACGCCGGGTGTCGAACTTCTGATGTAACTTCCTATTATATTGTTGTAACTTTATCCCGTCGCCTTAATACCTCAGCCACCTAAAAGCTAAACTTTCTTTCATTTTGTCGGATATGCAATTCAATTCATTACATCCCAATATTTATTTCAATAAAACATGTACAATTTTCAAACATTCAAAGTGCTTGATGTGTGAATAAATCATTGAAAATAATAACGTTTGTATGATTTGACTTGCGATTAGACTATGAAATAATGATTGTTTATTATTTCAAATAATCAATACGTTAGGCTCAATTATCATTTACGCAATAAATAAATAATTAGAATAAATTAAATGAGTCATTTATGATAATATTTGATTTTTTGGAATATCGTCAATATTATACATAGCATTATACATATGATAATTATTATAAATTCAATAAAAATTTATTAAAACTCTACTATACCTATAATTCAATTGAAAGGAAATGTTTTTGAACATTCATGAAGAAAATCGTTCTTAAGAATAGAGTTCTTGTATTAAGATTTCGATCACCTTCAACGATTATTGCTTACTCTCTTAAATATGTAAAAGTGTATAATTAATTATTGCTGGAGCATCTGTGCAATTGCGTATTGTGATTTCCTCAATCATTTATTCAAAAATGATTATTTTCTGAATTCACCTGTGTAATTTTTGCTCAAGTCCAAACCTTGATTCTATCTAGAAACTAGCTGAAATCTGAACAATCTTCATATATTCAAATTCGTAACGAACTCCTAGATAGCGCCAAGACTGGAACTAGACAGCAGAAAGGTTTGCATCAAACATGTAGCAAAACTATACAGCGCCAGTGTAGCGTCAGGCTAGTTTTGCGTGAATAGACAGGCTTGAGAAAAACTGTACTGGCTTCAGCATGATTCAAGACTGCCACGAAATTTTTCCACACGGGTCGTGCAACGTTTTGCAAATTTAATATTTTTAAGATTTTGACATTTCCAACATTTGCTACCCAAAAATGCAACATTTTCTATTCTTGCAGGAATTTTATGAGTCGAATTGCAAAAAATGCAACATCAATTTAAAAAACGATGATTTGAGTTATGCATACAGTTTTCTCAGTCATATAATAGTCTCTTCTCAATAGAAAGAAGCAGAAACAACATTTTGCAAAACCTTCGGTATTTTCGCTTGGGAGTGATATACAAAATAATAATTTGTTTAAAATTAGTAATGTCGCCAAGTTGTAAATAGTTTCCAAATATAATGTGACGTTGGTAATAAGTTATTTATCACTCAGTGCGATTTGCAAAATGTTTGAAATTTTTCGCTAGTTTACAAAAGTAACTAATTTGTTCAATTGCAGCTCTAATATTATTGCCGGCCACACAACGTTTTTTAAATTTGATAATTTTTAGATCTCGACATTCCTAACATTTTCTACCCAAAAACGCAATCTTCGCAATTTCCGCTGAAATTTTAGTAGTCGAATTGCAAAAAATGTAACAATTATTTTTAAAACAATATTTTGCGTTATGTATTTAGTTTTGAAAATCATACAATAGTTTCCTTTCAATGGAAAAAAGTAGAAACAACTTTGTGCAAAACCTTTCGTATTTTCGCTCAGGAGTGATTAACAAAATGTTAATTTGTTTATAATTAATAATGTTGCCGGATCAAGAACGTTTTGCAAATTCAATACAGGATAGAGACTGAGCTTATAGTTACTCAAGTTTGCAAAATGTTTTGAATTTTCGTTGAGCAATGGGGGGAAAACTTTGCAAATTAATTTTTCGAAACAAAATGGCGACCCGACCACGTTCAACATATAAAAACACAACTGTACAATTTTTTTTGAAGAACTTCGGAATTTTTGTAAATTGACTTAATTTGTATGTCTAATTCCACTGGCCTGAAGCCTCAGGAGTCAAAATTGGTAAAACAGCCAATGTTTAAAATTTTGTGTTTGGTATTTAGTGAAATTATCTTTAGAACATGTGGTTTAAAGATTTTTTTCGAGCATGTGTGGACTTTTTAAATATAAAAATGCACTAGAAAGAAATCGACAAGATCTAGGAGTCGAAATGAGATTTACAGTCATTTTTTAAATATTGGAATTTGGTATTTGACATGATTCATTTTTTTCACCTGTAATTTCAGATTTTTTTTCTATGTTTGGAGTTCTTAAAATTAGTAATACACGAGAAAAAAATGCGCTAGACTCAGGAGTCGAAATTACAATTACAGTGGTTTTTATAAATTTGGAATTTGTCATTTAATAGAATTATCGTCTTCACTTGTGATTTTATAATTTTCTTGAGCATGTCAGGAATTTCTAAGCATAGAAATACTCCAGAAAAAAATCGACAAGGCCCAGGAATAAAAAAAATAAAATAAAAAGTTACTTTTATTCTAATTTCGACTAGTGGGTATTGTGAATTTACATTTAAAAACCTCACACGTGCTCAGAAATATGTTTAATCCACAAATTATAAAGATTATTTCATTAAATACCAAAATCAAGATTTTAAAAAGTAAATGGGAATTATTTTTCAGAAAAATAATTGATTTGAATCTCCAAAAAATTAAGAAGATTTTTCTGAAATTTAGGTATGCAAAGAAAATTAAACCTCAAAAAAAGTCTAAAACTCTGCAAATAAGAAAATTTTTCAACCTTTTTTTCGCGCACGGGTAACCAAGCTGCACGTGGATCGATTTCAAATTAATTATACTTCTTTAGAACCCTAATACGCTAATTTTACGCATTGTAGCGATATCAAATTCCAAAAGTATTTATTTTGGACCCACTCTACTGGGAAATTGGAGAAGAATTTTATTATTTACCGAGCTTACCGTAAAAAGTAGTAAATGGAAATGAATAGGTTCGGATTTATGACGAATCTCACAAATCCCTGTAAGACTGAAGATGGTTTGAAATCGCCATCGTGTCCCAGAAAATTGGACACTTTTGAAGAGACAGGTGCACTACCTGAGGTGGCAATGTCGCCTTCATGCCGGAACCCTTCCCCCTCGCCATAAACTGCAACTGAAATATTGAACCTTCCAAAAGGAAAAACAACAGCCCTATTGGGTACCTATTGTTTTGTTCAAATCGAGTTCCAACAGTATATTCTGTTTCAAACTTTGGATTTCAAATTTTTTTAAATTCAATTCATTTAATTTAAAATTAATTTATTTAATTTAATTTAGTTTAGAAAAAAAAATTTTAATTTAAAATTTAATTTAATTTTTAAATTTTAATATCTAGGTTTAACCTCCTAATATTTGTAGATCATCCTTCTAATTTCTATTTGTTTCAGCGTATACTATAAAACTGAATAATGGATGATATATATTTAGTAATAAAGAAAATTACATTTCTGTCAAATTGATGATTTTAGCACTCTTTCAACATAATATATTCAATTTTCAAGCGATATTCAAGTTGAAATATATCAAGACTTATTGAAGCTTCTGTTTGGAAACTATACAAATTTGCAACAGTAGTCAGTATACGATTGAAATGTAGATTTCTCCATTTTTTAATATTCTAATTTGAAAATATTTAATTTCGAATGTTCTCTTCAAAATGTTTAGCCAATAAGTGTTACAAATTAAAATAGTGCAATTTTGAAAAATCTGTTGTCGGAAAGAAAGTCGTAAATGTCTTATAACCGAAAGCCTAAGATGGAAATAAAGAATAGGTGAATTTAAAGTATTATGAATAAATTTGTGTTATATTAGCCGTTGGGACTATTTTTATATTTATATACTGAAGACGTTGGACATGTTATTTTAGGCAATCAGCGAAAAGGTTCAAAAATATTTCAAGATGGAACGTGCATTTTTTATGAACTAGCTGTAAATGCCTGGATTTTTATTTCATAACATTGAAGAAATTCGAAAATAGGTTATTAAATTTCTTCAAATATCAAGATATTAACAATTTTTCGAAACAATAATTGATAATGCCTATTAAAAGTATTCGGAAAAATTTTCATCAGATGCTCTCGAAATAGGAAAATTTTAAAAGAAACTTTCCAAAATTGGACAGTTTCATTAGAAAGGAGTTTTTGTTGTATCAGTACTACTTCAAAGTATTCATAATTAAAAAATTTTATTTCTAATTGAAGAATCTCGAAATCGAAAGATTTCAGATTAAAATTTCGAGAACGGGACAATTCAAAACTGTTAAAAACTGAATAATTTCAGATTAACATTTTGAAAATTAGATCATATAAAATTAAACTAAATTCGAGTTGTGTTATTTATCATTCGAAGCGTTCAAATTTTAATAATTAAAAATTTCAAACTTTGGAATTTCAACAATTCAAAATTAAAAGTGATTATAATCCTGCAATTAGAAACTGAAAAACTGAATTGAATTGTTCAAAGTCAAAGCTTCTGAAATTTCAGAATTTTAAATTGTTAGTACAAGCTGAAAAAATTTTCAATTATATAGACTTTTACAATAGAATTATTCTAAAAAAATGTAAGAAATAAAGTAATTTTGAGCACGCAACAATAAAAATAAAAACATTTCTAATACGGAGCGTTGAAAATTGAGCAAATCTCAAATCATTTACAACTGATCCAATTTTCAATTACTTAGAATTGCAATATTATAACGCTTTTATACTCTTCACCTTTAAATTTTAAATTGTTTCAAGTACATTAAAATCGTCTCAAAATTAATATTCTGCAAATTGTCAACTATACTTTTATAAATTTCAACAATTCAATTTCAATTGCAAAATTAATACTGTTGAAAGAGAAAGATGGAAAATTCAGCGTTCAACATGAGAATTGGAAACTCTAAAATTTTAACCAGTCAGAATTCAAAAAATTTATTCAATTACCAAGGTCTCAATTTCATATCAAACAATTTTCATATGTTTTGATTCTAAGTAACATATAATTTCTAACTTTTTAAATATAATTTCTAACTTTTTAAATATAAATCGTTTAGCTTTCAACACTTCATTCAGAATCATTATTCATTCTTTGAATCTTCCAATCAAATATATTTGAAATGATTCATTCGTGAAAATCTTTAACTAAAAGTTTAAATATTATTACGTTGGAAATTTTTAAATATAATGCAAAAGAAGATCGCTATGCTTCCAATTTTTTAAATTGCACCATTTAAATTGAAAAAAGCAGAAAATATTTGTATTTAACATTGAAACCAAACAACTCAGCAAATTTTGCAATTTTAAATGATTTGATAATGTAACTAAATTACCATTTTCAATATGTATGTAATATTGTATCATTATTTTAGTTGGCTGAATTAATTTCCAGACGGGCAGGCTGCGCATGCTCAAGGCATAGAATTTATCGAGAGGAAAAAATCGTTATTTGCAGTATCTAAAACAACATAGAAATTTTACATGTTCTTTTCGACTCTGATAGATCTTTTCATTCTAGTTTGAAAACTATATTAATATCATATATATTAATGTCAGATAATTGCGCTTTTTTCCTGAAATTTTTAACTTTTTGGCACCCTTAGTGATGTGATAATCAATGCAAGTTAATGAAAATAGTTGTTTAAACAATTTACTATTTTTAAAAACTATCTCCTCTCAGATAAGTGTTAGAAAGTTCCGGTTTTTTCTGAAATGGTTGACTTTGCTTTGCCTTGTTAGTTATGAACAAATACTATATAAACATGAGAGAAAAACATATTTTGAACAATCTTTTTTTTTCGTGAGTATATTTTGCTGGGGGGGGGGGCTGATATCAAAATATGTTTAATTACAAATTTTTCTCCTACGCTCTGGAATGAACTTTTGGTTATAATTGAAAACAAAATTGTTACAAGTCATATGCAGACCGAGTCCTCCCACCTACTCTATTTCATTCCTTGTTTGTGTCTCTTGTGTAAGATAGCTTTTTTGTGAATAATTTTTTCAAACATTGCGAAAAGAGCAAAAATAGTTCACTTAAAAAAGTAAAATATCATTTCAAAAATTATTTTTGTTGAGGTTCACTTGTTATTTGTTCATCACTGAAAAGTCAAAGCAAAATCAAGATTAGAAAAAAAAAACTTACTACCATTACTCTTAGCATTTATCTGAGTGAAGATAGTTATAAACAATTAAAAATTATTTGAAAAATTAGGTTCGTTGAACTGGCTTCAATTGAAAATTGAACACAAAATGAAAAATTAAAAACAAACTAGAATTGTCTAGCATTGTTTAAAAACCCCAAAAAATCATGATTAGCGCTAAAAACTCGCAAAACCCATTTTTTCACGTATGGGTTTTTTTGGGACCCTATAAAACAGACTTAGGTGGCTGATATTTAATAATGAATATATTTGACTTGTATTCTATGGCTATTTGTGAAGAGAAGTATTGAGTTTCAACTCCATTCAGCTAATATTGACGATTCTAAATAAAATGTACAAAAACGTCTCTTTTCCTGATGGGAAATACGTACTAAACTTCAAGGGCTTGCGACACCTCTGAATATCATTTTTTTTAAACCGACAAAATGTATTTTGTGTGTGTATTGAAACAAATTTTGACCAACCTCAATTGTATATTGTCTCCGACGAGGCGCATTTTCTCCGAGGAAGAATCCCCCCCTTTCCCCTTCCGGAGCTAATATTAAAACATTTGCAACTCCAAATTTTTCTATTACGATTTACAATAAACTTCTTGTTGTAATGCAAAACAAAACTTTCACAAGTCATTAAATGACCTAGTTCTACCACCTCACTAAGTTTAAAGTGGACAAAAAGTTAAAAATTTCAGAAGAAAACCGCAACTATCTGGCAATAATATAGATGAAGATAGTTATAAACAACAATAATTTGTTCGTACAATTATTTTTGCTCAACAAAAAGGATTATTAGGTCACTCCAGGTGAAAAATAGACAAATAGTTGAAAATTTCAGAAAAAACAGCAACTTTCTACCATGAAGCAAAGATAATATCATTAGCAATAATAATAAATTGTTCGAACAATTATTTTTGTTAAATTTGATTGAATATCACTTTACTTTAATCAGAAATTAGAAAAAAAGTCAAAAATGTTAGAGAAAACCGCAACTTTCTAGCATTTATCTAAGAGAAGATAGCTAATAACAATAGTAATTTGTTTAAACAATTTTTTTCTGAACCAAAATGAATATTAACTAATTTCAAGTGATAAGTGGACAAAAAGTTACAAGTTTTAGAAAAAACCGCAGTTTCTAGCATTATTGAAAGAGAATATCTTTAACAATAATAACAAATATGTTAAACAATTTTTTTATCAACATAAATTAGGTATCAACTCGCTCTCATTGAAAATTGGACAAAAAGTGCAATTAAAAAAAAAACGCGACTTTCGAACTCTATTCTAAGCGAAAATGGTTAAAAACAATAGTAAATTGTTTGAACAATTTATTTAGGCATATAATTGTCAGTATAAATTAGTATTTCATGTATCAGTAGAAATTTGAATTTAAAAACCCGCAAGCAAATCATAATTAGCGCCAAAAACGAATTTACGAGAGATCTCTGAAGCGACATATTATAATAAATAACTGTTTAAAAAAAAATTTCTTCTAAACTAATGATATTTCGAATGAGCTTAGTTCTCTGATTATGAATCAATTGTCAGATCACATAGATACCTGGGAGACATGGACGCCAGGTAAGAATTCTACCTCCCAGACGTGGCAACACCGCTTGAGGTGAGTACGTATAACGTCTAACGCGCTTCCTTATATATAGAGGAGGTCACTTCGTACATCCAGTATCACAAATATATATAAATTCCAAAATGAAAAATTGTTACCCCTCTTTTGAGAAACCTGATCAGAAGGCCCCCCTCAACGTATATATGCATATAAATTTTAAATATTTTCACGGAAAAAAGCGGAGGCGAGAACGTAGGGTCAACTACACGGAGGTGACAACGTACAGTCTATACATATATATATATATATATATATATATATATATATATTTAGAACATTTTAATAATTTTTATTTTTAGAGTTTGATTTTCTAGAACTCTTAACATGCTTTTTTATGTAGGGACTTCAAACAATTTTTGAGTGAAAAAAAAATCTTGTCCACGATTTGATATTTTTCATCCTTCGAAAACATTCTAGTAGCATTTTTAAGAATTTCTTTAACAAATAAGAATTTTTATTTACCACCGAACTGGTACTGATTCGGTCTTGAGACCAACGTTCTGCCAGTACTGGCAGGATTCCGGAGGTCAGTACTGGCTGTCAGTACTGAATCAGTACTCTGCCGGTGGTGAATTCCGGCATACTACGGACATTTCTACTAGGGTTCAAGTTAAAATATTGCAATTTCAACAAAATATATCAATTTTAAACCAGAAGATTTTTGACAAAGTACATGAATTCTCAACTAAATAGTTGAATTTTCTACTAAGAGATATAATAAAATATAATAATAAATAAAATAATAATAATGAAGAATAATAAAACAGATGCATTTTTAAACAAACCGTTGAATTTATAAGACAAAAAGATTAATTTTTTAGAACAGCATTGAATTTCGAAGATGAAAAGCTAATTTTCGAATTACATTTTTTGTTTAGACCCTTAATTTTCAACAACAACAAAAATAATTTTCACCAAAATAATTGAAATGTCGACTAAAATGAGGAATCTTTAAAAAAAAATTAGATTTTAATAAAGTACAGTAGTAAAGTATAAATTTTTAACCAAAAATGGAATAGTTACAGTTTGCAGTTGAATTTTGAAGACAAAAAGACGACTTTTCTAGACGAACGTTAAATTTTTAACGCAAAATGGTAATTTTTAACCAAGAAAGATAAATTTTGTATCCAAAAAGACGGATATTCAATAAAAAAGTTGTATTTTCAAACCAATAATTAAATTTTGAATCAAAAAGATGAATTTTTAACCAAAAATATAATAGTAAACTTTTCAAGAAATAACTTTTTGTATATATTTTTAATTGCTAAAAACAGTACTTTGAATGTCGAGCTTTCAATAAGACTATTTTTTAAATATAACATTATTTATTATTAACCTTAAATATTGAAAAATGTTCAGTATGCATGAGTGCATTAAACAGTTCTATAAAACTGACTTAAAAATCCCGTTGATTACGGTCTATCCAAGACTAAAGAAAATTTGGCTCCAAAAGCAGTAAAGAGTCTTTGAAATTTCCCCACTTTAATACCCTTATTATTATGAGTCAGGAAATGAGCACATTTTCTATTAGCATCGGCCAGGCGGTTGCTATACCTGGCCTGGCATCTAGAGTCTCTCTAGAGTATAGTCTAGACTCTGCACACGCAACTCTGCCAGGGCAGAGGTTCTTTTTTGAGCCTTCAGTGGAGAAAGTGAAAATATGTTTTTTCTAATTTGAAATTAACAGTTTTCAAACAAAAATCAAAAAGTGTATTCGCGACAGAATTAATTTAATTTGTAACCGACTACACATTAAGGTTTAGTGAACAAATTTTTCTTTATTCAAATTCGCAATAGTTTGTTCTTGAAAATGTAAACCAAATTTCACTCAATTATTTGAAGTCTATATATTTTTGCATATATTAGTAATATGTATGATTTTTGTTCACTTACCTTATTCTTCTTCCGTAAATTTCGCTGTCAATGATAGTCCTTTAAGGGTTGCAGTACACTGAATACACTCTCACAAATCTCCTTCCGCAAATTTGTATGCCACTTATATTCCCTTAAAGATTGAAATAAACTGAACACCCACTCAGAAAGTATACGAGTAAGATGAGTTTTGAATCCGCAGGCCGGTTCACTGCGCATGCGCACACTGAATACTCACTGGGCTGGACATTTTTGTCCACTCATAAATATTACAGCAAATATGAAATATTGAAGAATATAAAAAATTTAAACAATCATAATAATCTTTCAGGATAATTCGTGATTTTACACTACGCGTGTAGTTAACACTACGCTAACAGTAGATAGTTTGTTAATATTAACACTCATGAAAAACAAAGAACTACAAAAAAAATTTGTAATAAAAAGCGATAAATACATTTTTTTTGCATGGAACATGCAAATCATTTATTGCATTATAAAGCGAACAACAAAAATGTATGGAAAACAATTTTTGGGACTACTATAACATAAACAAATCTTTTCTCCAAAAAATGTGTAAAATTATTCAAAATATTGTGCTAGTTTATCAAATATTTTAGGAAAAAATATCTTCCTGAACATACGGTAACACTTCAAGAATTTTTAGAAAATTTACATAATCTATGTGGAAAATCAAAGACAATTTTTGGGACGATTTCCTACATTCAGTAGGAATCAATCAATTTCCCAAATTGAGGGGAATATTCCCAAAAATTTATATAAATTACCAAAACTTTAGGGAAATTTCCCCAAAATTGTAGGTATTATCTAATTTCCTAAATTGTATGGAATTTTCCCCAATTATTTAGTGAATCACAATGACTTTTAGGAAAATTTCCCCAAATTTTTGGGAAAATGATTTTCCCCAACAAAAATGTGGATTTTTCCCCACTAAAAAGTGGGGGAAATTCCCGAAATTTTTTACAGTGATTCAGCTTGTTTTTAGTTCTGAAAGTAGCCATCTATACAGCAAGAGGAGCAACAGCGAACGCACATATGCGCAGTACAATTATGAGTGCATAGGAGTATTATGGGCCTATAATCGTACTCGGCACATGCGAATTCATTGTCACCCGTGTACGATTATCGCCGCTTCAACCGAACCTCAAGTATAATACGTGATAACGTTGTAAATCATACTTTTGTTGCATGAAATGTTGTGTGCAACAAGGACGCAAACTGAGTCTTTTTACCCGCGCGTGTTTGCAAACTCAAGCTCGCGTAAAAAGACTGATTGTGAGTTTGACTTGCAGGTACACAATATACTATTAGATCTGGGCCATTATACGTCAAAAATATCAGAATCAGCAAGTGTTCGTTCAGTTTTAATAAAACTTTGTGAAATTATAGTGTTTTGAGAGACATTTTGTATCCAAAAGGCTTAAGTGCTTCGCAAAGATCATGAGTAATTAGATTGAATTGTCAACCTGAATCTAGTAAAATGCGAGCGGAAAATTGTTCATTGTTAATATTTTTAACAAAGACTGAAGCTGTAGAGAGAACTCAATCATCAGGATTCGAGGTGATTGTTGTAGCGGAACATATGAGCTTTTCTTTAGGCTCAGTAGAAGTAGTTGAACTGGATTTAGTGCTTGTGTCAAAGTGAAGTAGAGTGTTGTGTCGACCTTTGCATTGTTTGCAACCACTTGATCTGCACTCTTTTTGAAAATGTCCAGATCTCAGACAATTCAGGCAAATTTTACAACTTCTAGCTTTTTTAGCTCTTTCTTGTGTAGTTAAGGATAGGAACGTATGTAGGGCAATTTTTTATATGATGTTCCTCTTTGCAAAGAACGCAACTGATTTTTTGAGCTAAGAAAGATTTTATAGTTTAAGCATTGCCTTTGTTTTCAAACTTTCATTTTGAATCTTTGTTGAGTTTTATATTGTTTATTTTGAGGATTTTCAATAAATTCGCGCGCGCTTTTAGAACGTTTTTAAAATCATCTAGACTCGGAATTTCGTTAACCGTTCTTTCTTTTTTCCATGCTCTAGCTGTGTTAGTATCTAATTTAGAAGCAAGTAAATGAATTAAAAGTGAATCCCAATCATCTGTCGATTGACCTAGAGTTGTTACAGCTCTAATGTGCTTGTTTAAATTTTCTAGCATTTTTCTAATTTGGACTGAGGATTCATTTGTTCTTTGATCAGTATTAAAGATTGTTTTTATGTGATTCTGAATGAGAAGTCTTCTATTGTTATAGTGACGACATAAGGCGACCTAGACTACTTCGTAATTTATAGCCGAAAACTCCAGAGACTCGATTACTTGGGCCGCACTGCCTTTTAGTGCCGCGTTTGAATAGTGGAATTTCTCGATCTGAATTATTTCTTGGTTATTAGGACTTAGCGATTCGAATGTTTCTCTAAAGCCTAGCCATTCTGACAATTCACCATTAAATTTTGGTAGTTCAATTTGCGGCAATTGTAAGCCCGAAGCTTTTATTACTAAAGGTTGATTATTAGGAATCAAACCTGCTTCTTGGTGGACTGACTGTCCTGCCTGATTAGCGCCTACTTCTTGGTTGAATTGCGCGTTTACAGACAAACCATCTTTTGAAATTCCCCGTGACAATAATCTTTGAGTTTCCGCTACTACACGAAAGAAATTATCCTGGATTTCAGTTCTATACTCTATTGTTTCCTTAGGATCAGCGGTTAGCTCGTAAGTTTTTTCTTGTATTCCTTCATACAACGTAAAGTTTACTCTAATTTTGTATAATCTCTCGTTTATTCAAAACTTAATTACGTCCTCTTACTCGACACTTTCATCGGGAAATTCTTGTTTTAGATTAGTTATATAGTTTCTAAAAACCGTGAATCTAGCCTTAAAACCACCGCGTTTTTTCGTTAATTCGGTTGGTACCAACATTTTGATTGAAGAGTTTGGAGTGGCTATTTCGCCATACATGTATGGCGAAATAGCCGACGGTAGCTTATTTCGAGATACAGTTATGGCCAAATAAGGACGGTATTTTATTTCGCCCGTCGGAATATATGCAGGAAGGGGTGACGTTCAAAATAACGATAGTAGGTTATTTATTATTATATAGTAGGTTATAATGAAGAAATTAATCAATCAAAAGGCACTTATAATTGCACCAGCGAAACATTTGAGGCGAGTTAACCTCAAAATCTCAAGGAGAGTGCTCAGCGGTGGTTCGGACCGCCGCTTTCAGGTGGCGCAAAAATTAAATGCGCGAAATTTAAATTTCATTATACTTTGCTATTATCTACGAATAAAACATTTCAATTTTAGGAAAATAAAAATAAATTGTCAGGTACAAATCCATTTCATATCATGCAACTTCAAGTCACAGAATCATTCGCCTCTCAGATATGTTGTTCATCCTAGACTTTAGTGAGAGGTATTTTTCGTAGGAAATAAGCAAAGTGTTTTCTTAGAATTGTAAATTGAAAAAATTGGAAAATCTTGAAAATTACAATGTTCTTCTGAAAATATTGAAAGCCGATTTTCTCAAGTACTCAACCTTTTCATTTTTTGATATTTTTTGTTTGTTGAATGTTTAATTCTATAAGAGAGACATTCTTTAAGTTTCATGTTGGTTAAACCGTTTTTGTGACCAAGAGGATTTTTTCGAAAAATTGAATTTTCGAATTTTTTTCAGACATCGATGTATTTAAGAAAATTCGAAGAAAACACTTTGCTTATTTTCTACAAAAAATACCTCTCACTAAAGTCTATGATGAACAACATATTTAAGAGGCGAATGATTAGGTGACTTGAAGTTGCATGAAATGAAATGGATTCGGACCTGACAATTTATTTTTATTTTCTTAAAATTGAAATGTTTCATTCGTAGCGATAATATAGCAAAGTATAATGAAATTTAAATTTCGCGCATTCCATTTTTGCGCCAACCTAAGAGCGGTTGTCAGAACCACCTCTGAGCACTCTCCTTGAGATTTTGAGGTTAACTCGTCTCAAATGTTTCGCTGGTGCAATTATAATTGCCTTTTGAATGATTAATTTGTTTCATTATAATCTCTTATATAATAATAAATAACCTACTATCCTTATTTTGAACGTGACCCCTTCCTGCATATATTCCGACGGGCGAAATAAAATACCGTCCTTATTTGGCCATAACTGTATGTCGAAATAAGCTACCGTCGGCTATTTCGCCATACATGTATGGCGAAAAAGTGGCAGCCTTAATAGATTATTTTAATTGTAATCACTCAAATTAAAGAATATTCGTTTGGAATCATTTTATTTGAATGGCAAATAATAAAGGAAGCCAACTTATCTCAGTTGTAGAACGCAGCTGACCTTGTGTGATCTGATTGGCAATGACATTGATAGGCGACTCTGACTTGAAGAGGTTATGTTTTGATGGGTTAGGTTGTCTCTGATTAACCCATGAGGAATTTGCTCCAAAATCCTCACAGCTTGTAGTCCGCGTTGATTCTCGCGATTATTGCCTTCATTGTAAGCCTCCCCTGGCGGACCGAACGAACGGAGCGGATACGCTACAGCGTATCCTTATAGTATCCACATCGTATCCTCTTCGTATCATGCAAGAAAAACTTATTTAAAAAGAAAGATGAACATTTCACTTGTTGAAATTCGGATTCTACGTGAAATTTTGAGTTAAAAGGTCACAGAGTAATCGCAATAGTTTTTCTTGCAACATTAAAAACTTTAAAAAAATATAATACTTATCGATAACGTGGGCTGAAGGCGACTTCAAACGCATCGTCGACGGATAACGCCTATTAACTGCTACTGAACGACGATGCGTTTGAAGTCGCCTTCAGCGCACGTCATCGATAAGTATTATATTTTTTAAAAGTTTTTAATGTTGCAAGAAAAACTATTGCGATTACTCTGTGACCTTTTAACTCAAAATTTCACGTAGAATCCGAATTTCAACAAGTGAAATGTTAATCTTCCTTTTTTAATGAGTTTTTCTTGCATGATACGGAGAGGATACGATGTGGATACTATGTAGCGTATCCGCTCCGTTTGTTCGGTCCGCCAGGGTCATACCCAGAATACGATTGGCTGGGCAATCCTTGATAGGCTTGTTCTTCAATTGTTTTCCTTGACAGCTCGCCACAATGAGCAAAAGGGTTACGCAGTTTCTCTCGTAGTTCCTTGGTGGCAGGGGCGGCGGGACACCTGTTGCTTTCGTTGAAGAATCCACATATGAGCACTCCCATATGTTGAAAATCCACATATGGGAACGGATTCTCGAAACCACTTCTCAAAAAATTTTGTTCACTCTTTTAAAATTTACGTCTGCATTGCACTCGTGCATGCAGAATACATGTAAAAGCGTTTCAGATTTTCGTGCGGCAGTCTTCGCAAAAAGTCCCACATAAATTTTGTACTTTTTAAAAATATAGTTTAATGTATGAACCAAAATTTGATTCTTGGTGATTCGTATGATACTTGGCGATTCGTGTCAATCTTGGTGATTCAACTTTTGCACATCATTAATTACTCACAATAGATTGTAATTTTGTTAGTCACATTCACGAAAAGGCGTTGATCGCCACAATTTGTTGTAGAGAAACTCGAGTTTGTTGAAGGCGTGCTTGCAGAGACGCCCCGACAGCACCTCGCGAATTTTAGTCTTTTTGTAGTTTAGAATCTAAATAATTGTTCAAATTAGATTGGCACTCACATCCGTTTCGAAGGATCATGTTTTGTATAGCCTTGATCCGTAAGAAATGCATATTGGTTTCACACTTATACCTGATAAGTATAGACCCAATAAAAAATCTCATGTGGTTGCGCGTTCATGTTGAAGTGACAGATAATCGTAAAATTCACGAAATATGAGATACTTTTAACTACCAAAATCTCAAAAATGGTTATTAATGATTCGAATAAGCAGTAAAAAATTCATATTTCATCCATATATATTGCAACTTCATATAAACCCAATGGAAAAATGTCCTGTGTTCGGACGTTCGTGTAAAAGTGACGGACAATCGTTAAATTAGCAAAATATCAGATATTTTTAACTATTACAATTCCTATATTATTCCTGGTCAGGATAAGCGTTAAAAATGCATATTTGTATTCACATACAGGGGCAGAAATAAATATTTTTTAAATTGTAATAGTTAAAAATATCTAATATTTCGTAAATTTTACGGTTATCAATGTCACTTTGACATGAACGCGTGAACACCGGACATTTTTCCATTGGGTGATACTAGTCAGTTCACTTAACCGAGTCAGTTCACTTAACTGAGTTAAGTTAAATTGTTCACAAATTGTGGCAATAGACTCCAATCCAATGCGCGTTTTATTTTATCATATGCGAATCGCAAAACTAGATTTTCAAAAAAGTGCTCATATCGTCGCTAAGGAAGTTGATACTTTTTGGGGTAATGCTTTCATTCCCACAAGAGCTGGAGTGATGCAGAGTTATTAAGTCTCGGAAAAAGCTAAGGAATTTTTGATTAATCAGAGAAAAAGAACTCGAGAAGGTTACATTGCTCCAGTTAGGACTTACAGTACAGCAGTAAATGCAAAAGATAAGGAACGCTTGGAAACTATTGAGCAGAGGAAAAAACGTGCTCGCGAAAAAGAAGAAGCATTAGGTGAGTATATTTCAATATAAAAATATAATATTTCTCAAAACAAATAAAAGACTTCATAAAAATATTTATTATCTTTTTTGTAACACTTTTATGAGATTTTAAATTTGTTCTTCATTATAATTTTTCTCATTAACGTAATTTAAATTTGATTCCTCAAAGAAAATGAGTGATTATGATTACCAAAGTGATTTATTGTACACGTTTTCTTAAAGAGGAAAAAACTGCTGAATATGAAAGACGAAAAAGGAAACTCTTTCTATCTCATCGTTTCTTCATTCTATGAATTCGGAGTATTAATAATAATTTTAGAAAAAAGTACACAAATTAATTAATTTTTTAATTTTAATTTCAGCCTCTCGTATTGAACTGGCATCTTTCAGTAGCAGCAGCATAACTGGTGAAAAATTGACCGCAACATCAGAGGAAGAGGATCCGGCCAATATCAGTTTTTGTTCAACAACATCACCCAGCCAGGAAGCAGAGGAATTATGCATTTCCACGAGCTTTCAGGAATCATCTGAATCTGGTAAAACGGTAATCATGGCATCAAGCCTTGCGGCAGCTCTGGATGCAGAAAAAGTTAGTGACAGGCGAGCAGTTCACATTATTATGGCAGTTGTTGATTCCTTAGGTTTGTTAACGTAAAATATTATCATAAGTAGATCTTCTGTTCGTCGTTTTCGTGAAAAGTCGAGAGCTGAGCACGCAGCGAAAATTCAAGAAAAAAGTAAAGTCTTTGATGGAAAAGCATCTGTCGTTCATTAGGATGGTAAACTACTTCCAGCACTAGTTGGGAAGGATAAAGTAGACCGGTAATCGTTACTGCAGAAGGTCGTGAACTATTTCTCCTGAAACTGAATCTGGTACAGGAAAGGATGAAGCCGATGCAGCTTACGAATGTGTCGACGAATGGAATCTTCCAGATACAGTACAAGCTATGTGTTGTGATACAACAGCCTCTAATACGGGAAAGCACAACGGTGTTTGTAAATTGTTGAAGACATCAATAGGGCGGGATCTTCTCTATTTTGCTTGTCGACACCATACAGCTGAAATACATCTGCGAGCAGTTTTCGAGGAGAAATTCAGCAAGTCAACTGGTCCTATCGTGCCTTTCTTCAAGAACTTTCAAGAGTCATGGAGTAATATAGATGTAAACAGATGTAAACCTGGAGTGGAAGACCAGTTTCTACGCAACGCACTTGAAGGTAAAATCCAGAAACTACTTGATTTTTCAATGTCGCAACTCAAGAAACCGCACTGTCGCGAAGACTACCGAGAATTCTTGGAACTCGTAGTCATAATTCTCGGAGGCAATCCACCACGTGGAGTATCGTTTTGTACTCCGGGAGCCATGCATCAAGCTAAGTTTATGGCTAAAGTTATGTACAATATCAAGATATTCCTTTTTCGGGGTGTGTATTCCTTATCTCCCGCTGATCTTACTGCATGCCGCGACGTCTGCATCTTTATAGTGCAAATTTATATCAAAGTGTGGTTTAAAGCTCCCCTTGCTGCTAAAGCACCAAATCAAAATTTGCAGTTATTGAAAGGACTACATTCCTTTAAAGATCAAGATGCAGCAATTCCGAACGCTGTTTTGAAGAAGCTCAGTGGACATATTTGATACCTCACACCAGAAACTGCAGCACTGGCTTTCTTTGATCAGGAAATCCCAGTAGAGAAGACGAATTTAATGGTGCCAGCTTTGGATCGTACGGTTCAAAAGTCTCAGAAGATGATCAAGCGACTTGAACCAAAGGACACCAGGGAACTTTTATTTAAAGAGATTGAAGACTTTATCTTGGAAGGTCGAGGCAATTATTCTCCCGTTTCGAAATAACAACTAAATTTTTCGAACAGGACGCATCTCTGTGGGAAAAGAACCCTGAATATCAAAAAGGTTTGGAAATTGTAAAAAATTTAAAAGTTGTGAACGACGTAGCCGAGAGAGGAGTGAAGTTGATTTTGGATATTAATTAGCTAATCACTAAGGTCGAAACACAAAAGCAGTATTTGGTACATGTCGTACAAGACTACAGGAACAATTTTCCAGGCTGCAAAAAAAGTACATGGTCACGTGAAATGTTGTAACAACTTCTAAGTTCACAGCTCTACACTTAACATTTTAATCCTATACTTGAAAGAAATTTATAATTTAAAAAATCTCTTCTCGGTTCTGTTTCATTCATATACTTTAGGAAATACCCACATGCAAATTATTTTCAGTTCAATTCAAATTATCTACGGGGGCGATTTTGAGAAAAAAAATATATACTTTAGAAAATACCTACATGCAAATTATTTTCAGCTTACAGATTCTAATTATCTACGGGGGCGGTTTAAAACAAAAAAACTATATATACTTTAGGAAATATCTACATGTAAATTATTTTCAGTTCACAGATTCCAATATTATCTACGGGGGTGAATTTAAGAAGAAAAAAACACTATACTTTACTTAGAGCAGTTGATTTTAATTTTTCAAACAAATTATTATTGTTTCAACAATATAGGGTATACGTTCTGAGATAAGGAAATACTGAATATTAAGCGACATAGTGTGAGAGATTCGAAAAATCTAGACCTTTCTCCACCTTTCCTATGAACAGGCGCAAGTGAATGATTAATAGTTATTTGAATAATTGCAAAATATCTTAACGAAGAAAATATTACTTTTAACATTCGTTAACTGTGTCATTAATTGCAGAAAAGAATAACGTTTCAAGATTTACAGAGAAAACATTGTTTAAACATTGATAAACAACATTGCTGTATCAAGGGGTTGTTTTTTAACGTTAAGGGTTTGAGCCCAAAATTCGGTGTTGGTATTTTTAAAGAGCCCAAATCGTTTATAGAATATAACTGTGTAAATAGAGTCTCTGATTTTTGGGCTCTTTAAAAATACCATCACCGAATGTTGAGCTCAAACCCTTAACGTTAAAAAGCCACCCCTTGATATCACGCAGATATGACTTTGTCAAAAAATAATATTTTTCAGAATTTTACTGTGTAAATAGAGTCTCTAATTTTTGGGCTCTTTAAAAATGTCAACATCGAATTTTTGGCTCTAACCCTTAACGTTAAAGAACAACCCCTTTATACCACGCAGGATATGACTTTGTCAAAAAATAATCTTTTCAAATTGTTGCAGTGTAAATGCAGTCTCTGATTTTTGGGCTCCTTGAAAATACCAAGACCGGTCTTTGGGCTCCTACCTTTCACGTTGAAAAGCAACCCCTTGATACCACGCAGATATGACTTTGTCAAAAAATAATCTGTTTCAGAAATTCACTTTGTAAATGGAGTTTCTGATGTTTGGAACTCGAAATTGTTTAGGGTGAATAGAGTTTCTGATTTTTGGGCTCCTTGAAAATTCAAATTCATAGATAAGCGTTTCATTTTTTAGATGTAGTGGTGGTTTTTTGCGAAAAAAATCCAAGCATTCGTGAGACCATATTTGCACAAACAATTTATTATTACTTTTAATAATGATCTTTGGATAATGCTTAAAAGTTGCGGTATTTTCGGAATTTTTTTTATTTGTTGTCCCCTTTTACTTAGTGAAGTGCTGCTTAATTTAAGTTTTAAAAAAACTTAAACAATTTATCATTGTTTATAAATATATTCTCTTAGTGAAATTCAAAAGTAATTTTGATTCGTAATTTTTTTTTATAATGGATTCGAACAAATTTCAAAGGCATGTGCATGGAAATTCGGAAAAAAATTGGGCCCACCCTCGTGTCGCATTGTGGGGGGAAAAGCACACTTTTTGGATAAAAATCGCTCAACACGTCAATTCTTAATAATTTTTATTAAATCAATGTAATAACTAACTCAAAATAGTTTACGTGACGAGTGCAAAACTTGCAGCATGAGCTGGAGGCTCGAAGCACGACGCAGAGGTTAACGCACGAGTGAGGCGGGTGTGAAAACGTAGACGAGTGCGAAGAGCTGAAGGCAAATGCTGACACGCTTTCTTCTGCAACAACCTCCAAAAGAAATATTAAACTCTTTTTTACACTTTTTCACCAAATTTCCGATCCCGTATGGTGGTTTTCAGACAAATTTGTGTATAATTAAAAAAAATTGATAAGAATATTTTTATTTTTCCGGTGTGCAAAATTACTTTTCTCTAAAATGCACATGCGCCATCATTATTCTTGTACAGTCTGCTGAATGGAAGCACTTTGCATATCATTTAGAGGTATGAAAGACCTTCACTTTCGATTTGCAATGATTAGCTATTTGAAATCCAAAGCTTTTGTATGAAATATGACAAAAATGGTTAATTATTCAAATAATGTTTATAAACAAATGCGCACCTCGTCTATTTTTTCATGAATGAGGCTAATTTTTTCACAATCAACTAAAAAGCCTATTTATGGAAAAATATGCATAAATAACTATTTTAAACAATTAAAAAAAAATTCTTACTCCTGAAAAAATGGTCAGAATGAGAATTTGTTTGTGAAAAGTTAAACAATAACCGTTTAATGCAATATGAAAAATATGACAGCAAGTAATCTTTGGCAAGACATTTCTAGTTGATGCCGCAAAAATTATCTAAATAATTGCTAAACAGCAGCTATTTTTAACTAATTGTAATCGCACATTAATATTGATCATATTGCGTACAAAAGTTATGGATTTCAAATAGCTCATCATTGCGAATCATCCAAAAATTAATTCCCTCCATTCATTTGTTTAGAACATTATAAATTTTCTTTTTTTATCCCTCACAGTCACCCACTGAAAGTTATTTATTTATGACCGGTTTCAATAAATTTGAAAGTTTAAAATAAATGCTATCACTGAAAATGTACACATTACAAATTTTACTTCAGTTTGAGTGAAATATATGCAGTGACTCGTTATACCTGGAAAACTAAAGACCATTTCTAACAAAAAACATCAAAATTAAATAAGAATTGACCTGTCGGGCGATTATTGTCCAAAAAAGTTCATTTTCCCCTACTGTGGAACACTGGGAGAGCACTGCGATATCTCGTGATCCAGAAGAGACACCACCAATTTTTTTTTAATCATTTGTGAAATTGTAAGGAATTTGTATATTCTAACAAGAAACAAATAGAAAGATCCAATATTGACAAAAAATTGAATTCAAATTTTTTTTAGTCAAAATTTAGAAAAAAAATTTTTTCTGTATTATGATATTGAAGAACTAGGAACTAGGTAGTGGGAGGCAGGGGAGTCAGAGAGGAGTGGTCAAAAGGTGTGAGAAAATCCAGATATTTAGTACGCAATCAATAGCTGTCACGCACTTATACGCAGACTCTTAATTATTTCATTAGATTTATATTATTCACAAAGACGTTATTTTGAATTACATAATAACTCTCCATTTGTATCCAAACCCAACATAGTGTAGTATAAATTTAGAACTGGGATGAAGGACATGTGGATTTTTCGTGAAAAATAAATTTTTGAGAGACATGGAGTGGTCAGAATGTCGCTTCGCGTCCGTATATTGCTTACACAGAAGGAACAACAGATTCGCGGATGATCGTTCTCGTGGTTAGCAACAGTGATTGAACAGAGATCGAGGAGTGATCGTTCTTGCTGGTATCGCTGGTAACTACAGTGCTGAACCAGTGGGAAATACTGATAGTGAGGAAGTGCTCGTGAAATGACTGAAAGAAGCTCAGAATTTTAAAGCAGCCAGGGCAAGACATAATCGAGTGCTATTAGTAGAAGCTGGCGAAATGTAATAGAGCGGGAATGTCTAATAGAGAAGCCATTTAATGCACTGGTCGGCAAACTTTTTGCTCGCTTTTCAGGTCAGGGCAGGGTTGGCCCAAGAAATTTTTTTCGCCTGCCGGGCTTTGTTCGTCAACGCTATGGTTCTCCTGCGTAGGGTTCGGTTGTATTAGCTTTTCTCGGGCGGGGTTCATTGTGAGACGGAGTACTCAATGGGAATAAAAAGTTAGCAATAAATTTTTTTTTAATTCTTATATTAGCGATTTAAAAGTTTTAAATTCGGAACCTGTGACTTTTTTTCGATTACACACATCTAAAGTTGTTCTTGGGAAGTTAAAAGTCAATGTTTTGAAATATTAAAAATGTTATTAACGGTTACTTTTAAACTAACTTAAAAAATTGACTAATATTATCAATAAATCCAATTTATTGAAGTGCGCTATTCTTCTGTTCCTTTTTTCAGACCAATATTTGAAAGTAAGAGAGCCTTTCGGACCTTTTCGGATCAATCATACTCTCTAAATATTAAATTTTTAAGTAAATTTAACAAATGGCAGTTTAACTAATAATTAATTCAATACTAGGTGACTGAATCACTGACTCATTTTATATTTTATTTAGCAATTTTTAACTAATTCAGATTTAAAGTATAAGTTCAAATATTGCAATTAATTAAGAACTAGGTGAGTGAATCAGTGACTGACTTCGTTTCTCATTGGGTCATTGTAAAATAATTCATATTTAGAGTACAATGTTTGAATATTGCATGCACTTCGTTAATACTTTGCCCCCCCTTCTTTCTTTCTTGCCTTATCCTCTCCTTTTTTCCATTTTCGCCATATCGGATCAATCATATTATTAATTACAGGTACTTGCAATCATAAAAAGCACAGAGTTTGAATTTCAAAGTTTCAAATTGCCAATTTTAAAACTGAAAATCTTGTCTTCACATTCTCATGCGAAAAGTATGAGAAATATTTTATATTTTCCATACAAAAGTATCGAATATTAAAATTACTCAATAAAATGCCATTGGACACTCAGTTTATAAATTAAAAATGTTCTTACAATGAAAGTTAAATTCTAAAATTAGGTATTTATCGTTAATTGATTTTTATTCTCTTAAGGGAGTTGTAGCCAAAAACGAATTGACAAACAGATTTTGATAAAACTTTGCGTATCACTTCGTAATGGTGTTTAAGACATGCAGTTGAATTTTCATGAGCCTAGGGTACCTATGTAAAGAGAAATTAATAATTTTGGAATCGGGCTTTTAACATGTGTTCTTATGGCATCCTAACATTTTACGTCATTGAATTACTCGCCATTTTGTAATTGACAAACAGATTTTCATGAAACAACTTGTAATAGTAAAAAAATATGTAGTGAACATTTTCACTCTTTAATATTGTCCGAAGGATACTCGCAAATGCGACAAAAAATTAATTTTACGTTGAAACCATCGAAGTTTTACGATGTATTTGCCATTACGTAGCAGATGTGGCAACACCGCGATACCCTGTAGTATTGTAGGTTACAAGCGCACTATTCAGAATATATGACACCTTACGCTTATTTTAGTAAATACACTACAACACGCGCGAGGCGACGTTGCCACATCAGGTACCTCGGAAGTCAAATGCAAGACAGTTTTCATTTTGACTAGCTACGTAGCGCTACAACTCCCTTAAGAAAAGATTGTACGTTGTCATGTAGTCGTAAAAATAAACAATTTTAAATTTTGTTGTTTCAAATTCCGCATGTTTTAACTAAAAATGTTTTTTTCGTATTCCTGTATGAAAAGTAATTTTATATTTTCTTCATAAGAAGATCGAATATTAAAAGAATTTTATAAGCTTATACAATGCCATTCTACGCTAATTTTGGAAATTAAAACGTTTCGAATAATGAAAATTGAATGTAACCTAAAAGTGTTATTGTTCATTGAATTTTTGGGTTTTGAGACGTTTCTTAGATTCTTTTTGATCGCAAAAATCCACAGATTTCGAATTTTCAAATTGCTAATTTTGAAATTTAAGAATTTTTAGTTTTGAATTTTAATCCCCGTTACTCGAACCGCTTAACAAAAGAAGCATCCGTGGCGGGTTGGACCTTATGGCGGCGGCAGGTATTGCCACGAGATTTTGATTCGACCCTCCACGGCAGCTAAGGCTGCCGCGCGGCAGTAGTTTGCCGACCACTGACTTAATGGATAGTTGATGTTTTGAACAATAATCAGATTAGGGACTAGTTGGGTACACTATCTCGTTACACATCTGGAATCAAATTATTAACATTTGAAGGATACAACGCACATTTTGATTGAAGAGAAATCACGTCCAAAATTTTGAGGTGTTCGTTAAATGTGCTAGGGATAGTACATTGAGGGTTTTGGATATTACTGTGGCAATAGCGACATTAACTGCAATCTTGGAAAGGTGTCTGAGGTGATTATTTCTTATTCTTCGTTTTGGATGCTTCAGTAGAACACAGCTGAGACGGGGTTCGTTAAAAGTACCAGGGGTAGTTTTTAGGCATTGCTGAATATTACTGTGGACATGGAGTTAATAACTAGAGTCTTGGAAATGTGTTCGATGTGATTATTTTTTATTTCAAACTGCTTCAGCTGTTTAAGTTGAAAGCAAGTGAGACAGGGCTCGTTAAATATTCTAAGGTTAGTTTTTGGGGTTTGTTAAATATTACCCTGGCGATGTTTATATTAGCTAGAGTCTTGGGAAAATTTAAGGGTAGATTTTGAAGAAATAATTATTTTGGCTATGTTAGGTGATAGCAGCTGAGACGGGGTTCGTTCAATGTGCTAGGGGTGATTCTTGGATGCTGGAGTGTGTGTAACTTTTTTCTGTTCACCATATCTCAAAAAGTAAATGAGCTGCGATCATGAAATTTGGATGAAGTGTAGCTCTGATTGATATCCAGGTCTGATAGGATTTTGAGCTAGATTGACCATTTAGAAGTAGTTTTTTCTTGCGTTTAGAGATTTAAAAAGGAAATTCTTACCTTCTTTATATAAGAAAAACTTTTTTGATATTCAAAATACAACAATAGGATTTCTAACGTATTTGTTAGCATTTCTGAGACGCATCGATCGACCTATTGTTAAAACTTGTGTGACCTACCAGTACCGATTTATGAAGTTTCAAAAAATAGTTTATTCTGTTCATATTAGAAAAACTTCTTTGATATTCAAAACACGACAATACTATATGCAGTGTATTTGTTGGCCTTCTTGAGACGCATTGAGTAACCTACTGATAAACCTTTTATGACCGACCAGTACCTATTATGAAGTTTAAAAAAAAAAGTTTTATTCTGTTTATATGAAAAAAACTTTTTTGATATTCAGAACACGACAATATTACATGTAGAGTATTTGTTCGCGTCCTTGAGACGCATCGATTAACCTATTGGTGAACCTTTTATGACCGACCAGTACCGATTTATGAAGTTTACACTCAGAAAAAAGTTTGGTTGATTCAACAAAAATTGGGTTGGATCAAACAAATAAATATATTGCTATATGGTCAATCAAATGCTCGGTTGATTCAACCAAATTTTTCGGTTAATAAAGTTTGGTTGTCTGTAATAAATATTTTGGTTCATTATAATAAATATTTTGGTTAATCCAACCAAATATTTTGGTTGATCCAAACAAATAGTTTGGTTGTTTCGTTCAATCAAAATGTATCTAGATCTTGACCTTCAAAACATTGTATTCTAGGACAAAAGCTTTTGATAAAAAAACTTTTGATAAGCATCACTTGCAGCATTAGAAAACCGAACTTTCACCCAATTTGACAGAAAGGCTTTTTCCATACATTTGTGTGAGGTTCTTTCATCACTTATAAATTTCGAGGTTAGATTGCCTGAACCGGTGTGAACCCTGCGAACTAAAGGTTGTACTTACGTTTAAAATGTTCTCCATACTGTTTCAGACCCCTGTTTTTCGAAAACGTTGACATTGTTAGTCTCATTCGTGTTACTAATTTGTTTTACTAATTCGCGAGACGACGCACGATGAGAAACTGTTCGACACGCAAACTGGCCACCGGCGTGGGCTGACATCATCTGTTTCGGTATGTCATTTATTTGGTCGAATCAAATAAACATGCTGAACTAAATAATGACTTTGAATTACCCAAATTAATTCGTTGTGTTTCTTAAAAATAACCAAATGTTTATTTGCGCTGACCTCAGATACAGTACTACATTACTGTATCTGACATGCTTGTTTGCATCTTCGGGAAAGTCGAATGACCTATTGACGAACCTTCTATAACCTCTTATGATCTAGCAATGCCGATTTATAAATTTAAATATATGTTGTTTATCTTGTTGACATAAGGAAAACTTTTTTAATATTGGGAATACAACTATAATGAATATAATATATTGGTTCGCGTCTTCGAGACGCATCGCTTGCCAAAATTAGGAACTTTTCACGATCTACCAAAGACTACCAATATCGTTTTTAAATTTTTCAACAAAATTAGTTTCCTTGTTTATAAGAGGATTTTTTTATATTTTTATATCTTTATATTATATTTTATACATGGTTTCTATGAGGTTTTAATTTGAAAAATAAAACTAACGTAGGTTAAAAAGTTCTTCATTGTAACAGAACACCTCAATTGACATTTTGGTGGGAAAACCTCCCTCTATGAGGAAGACAATTTATTTGATACTCATGAGGAAGCAAAATGCTCATAAAATGAGCACAAATGTGTACACCCATAGTGAATACGTGCATAGTATTTCGCAGCAGTATTTTGAATTGTTTTGGTTGTTCTAGTTGAAGGCGCAAAAAGAGTTTCTCGATGTAGTGGAGGTACTGGCTGCCAGAACCTCTACCTAAAATTCTGTTTTTTGAAAAAAAATAATAGAGGAAAAAAGTTGGCATCAGTGCTCAAAATTATAGCATAAAGAAAATGTTAAAATTCCTTTGTTTAGATGCTCATGCAAAGAACCTGATCAACCGTGTAAGCCTGAAGGTCAGAATTTACGTCGTACCAAACAAAATACAGCAGATTGATTGAATTGTGGGGCAACAGTTCATGGATAAAGTTGTATACAAAGCTTAAAATTACACTGAAACAGGCAGCAAAAACACCGCTTTGGGCATAAGAGACTATGGCAATGCAGAAAAATGATGTCGGATTTGTGTCAATGTTGTACTGCAGCGATGGCTCATTTATGTAGATAATATTATAATCCCTTCAAAGACAGTCGATGAGGAAATCAAGAAACTTAGGTTAGTTTTAGATTTATTAGGATTTGGAATAACATCAGAGGGAATTTTACCAGGAATTAGAAAGTTACGCGCTATCAAAGAATTTCCACTTCCGAATGATGTAACAAGTGCTAGAAGTTTTATTGGTTTAGTAGGCTACTTGAGACGATTTTTAAGAGGATATTCTATTATTGCGAAGCCTGCAACTGATTTGATCGAGAAAAGCACTAAATTTATTTGGGGAGAAGAGCAGGTGCCAGCTTTTGAAGAATTGAAAGAAAAATTGTTAAATCATCATCTTTTCAAATTTTATAATCCAAAAAATATGGAGACAATTTATTTAATATTTGAAATATAACACTACTGTAACTCATAAAGTTGGTTATTGCAATAAGAATAAATTCATCCATAGTGAATACACCCATAGTACTTTGCAGTGGAATTTTAAATCAGGTTCACCTTATTCTATAGACATGCTCGGTTTTTCTGTCAAGGGCTAGATCATAAAATACGGAATACAAACAGCATTTGCATCGCAGCATTGTTCCATTTCCAAGAACCATGATTCTACATTTGGGAATGAAACGCAAGCATTATAAAATACAAAACAAATGGAATTGTAAAGATTTTGTTTTTAAAAATTAAATTAAATTTGGAAGCCGAGAATTTCAATAAAAATGGCCTCAAATACTTTTAAAAAATGCAGATTTCAGAAAATATTGTATTTCCGAACATTCTGAATCCAATTTACTGAAAGTAAAGAAGCGGATATTTAAAAAATTCCCGTAGTGCATAGTCGTATGGCACGAGATTTCTTGAAACTAGGCTTTCATAGTTTCAACAGTAAAGTGCACCTCTGTTGCTCTTTGAGCATCTCTCGTGTCAGAACTGACAGATAACATTGTGAAGCTTCTCTTCCGGTATTGACCAAAGTAACGACTACCATGCCGTCTAATGATGCCCTTAGATCGTCGATTAATGCCAAGTACTTCCTTCATTTCGACTCGAATGCTCACCTTTCCCAACTATCCACTGCAACTTTTCGAAACCCGTTTTTATTTTAAAACTGCTTGAAGAAATTCGACAATAAGTTGTAATTTAAAAAAGGTTCTTCACAAACCAAAACTCGCCAATTTAATCACTATCCCGGGGGGATTGCAGGTTTTATTATGTGAGATATAAAATGCAATAAAATTCACAGAAAAATCCTGAGATTTTTTCATTCTAACTTCAGATAGTTTTATCGCAGCGTTTAAATCCGCATAAAAAAAATTTTCCAAGATAAATTCAACAGTTGTATGGAGAGAATTGACAACAATTTTTATCCGCTGTCCGATCATTTTTATCGATGGGCGGATAAAAACAGCTGAAAATTGATTGAAACACTACATCGAAATTATCTGAAGATAGGATAAAATTCAGTTCAGGATTTTTCTGTGTTAGAATTTAAAAACTAACTCCTAAATAATTCTCCGGAGATTGAAGTGTCTTCAAAAGTTCTACAAGTGAGTCAAAAAATATTGAATTTTAAATTCATTCTACAATGTGTTTCTATATCAATTGAAAACTATAGAATTAAATTTAAATTTGTATTAATTACCAATTTCATCAATCTCCACTACAAGACGAGAAAATGATAATTAGGGTTAATTGTACAGTTGTAGGCACCTGATAGTTATATTTGTTTTCGTTTTCGATGAGAATATTAAAATTTGTAGGGTAAAATATAGGTATAAAGGAAGATAGGTAACACTCTAAATTTTGTATGTACTAATAAAATTACAGAAATCTCGCACACAACTTGTAGTTTTCAATTAGATTTACATAAGTTAAAATGAGCAAAAATGAAAAATACGCATAATGTTTCCAATTTTCGACGTCTACAAATAATTGGAAGAAACTAAAATATTAGTGTAAAGTAAAATTTCAATTTTTCAAATTAGCGGACCCACAAATATGATTTCTACATAAAAAGACCACTTAGTCCGAATTGATTTTCCATCAGTATCAGTTCGGTTCAGTAAGTTTCAACTTGGCTACCGAATAGAAAAAAATTGCTGAATGGAAAATCTATTCGGTTCAATTTGGACATTAATGAACTGTAATCTATTTAGATTTCCGAATTCACTTTGAGCTAGTTTCAGTTTGACTTTCCAAATTGAACTTTTTACATTGCGCACCAAATTCCTAACTCAATCAGGTTCAATTTGGACATTTTATATCTGTAATCAATTTGGATTTCCGAGTTTATTTTTAATTGATCTCTGTTTGGATTTCCAAACTAAAGTTTGCAAATCTCGAACAAAGTTCCTACGGCAATCAGTTCAATTTGGACATACACCACCTTTACTCTGTTAATGACATACCAATTATTCGTCTCAGTGACAATAGAAATTTTAGACAAAATAAAAGAATCGCTCCCAATTTTGGAATTTTTCTCTCAATTTTAAGCTTTCTGATTTACGTATATTTTTTAGGAAAAAGGGATGATAATATGCGTCTTTGATTATTGAGGTTTTTTAGTATTTTAAATCAAAAAGACAAGGATTTTTCTAATTCTGATTTTTTATAATGCATGCTTTTTATACACATTTCAACTTCAAAAAATTTAGTAGTCTTTAAAAGGTGCTTGAATTTAAAAAAAAATTATAAATGAAAAATATGGAAGATACAAAAGTTAATGATATTATTGGTTTAAAAAATTATTCTAAATAATTAATCAACTGATTAATTACAAGCATAGAGAATCGTTCAAACTTTTATCGTGAGTGCAATGTGACAAGATTTTATATCCGTACTGCACAGCTTTTAATACACCGTTATATACGCACAGTACACTATTCTCTATACGCACTTCGCGCTCGGCACCGCGTGCAAAAATTTGCTACAATTGAAAGGCACAAGTTTCTACATGCACAACACACAATTCTTTACACGTCTTCTCATACGCACATTACCCAAATCTTTATACGCACCTCGCGCTTTGCTCTTAGCACCCCGTTGACCCCCTTTATCGCGAGTGTAAGGACTTCTTTCTGGACTTCTTTCGTAGTACCGACTCCACCTGGCTCTTAATGCCCCTTTTTATACACCACCTTTATACGCAGCTCGCGCTTCGCGCTCGGCACACTACATAAGTCTTTATACCCTTTCTGTTCGCACAACACATAACTCTTTATACGCGCATCTCGTGCTCCGTACCGCGTTGAACCCCTGAATCTCTTACTGCCCCACCTTTATACGCACAGTACACTGCTCTTTATACCCCTTCTCATACGCGTTCAAATTTCATCGAGAGTTCAAAGCCACACGCTTCTCTGCCCACACTACACAGCTCTCAATGTATCTTTTTATATGCACAGTACACTACTCTTTATACGCACCTCGCGCTTCGTGCTCATCACCGTGTTCACGCCTTTAACCAAGTGTTACAGACTTTTATCAATGCCCACAATATATACACCGCCTTTATACAAATCTGTATACACCATTCTTTATACTCACGACGCGCCTCGCGCTCGTCACCGTGTTCGACCCCTTAACACGGAGTGTAATGCCACAAGCTTTTATACATTATACATTCGTTCAATAGAAAAGTCTTTCACATCCCCTGAATTCAGCACAAAATCTTCTATACCCACACTACATAACCCTTTATATACCTTCTCATAACCACACTACACTACTCTTTATACTCATCTTGCGCTCAACCCCTTAAACAAAAGTGGAAAGCTACTTACATTATATATATATATATATATATATATATATATATATATATATATATATACCCACACTAGACAGCTCCTAATACCACATTTTATACGCACAATACACTGTACACTATGTGCGTATTTTTCGTTATACTTTTACTTTTTGTTATACTAAAACCTTTGAAAATTTCAATTATTTGAAGTATTATTATACGGGAGGACAGGGCAATAACTGTATAACCAGTAAGTAATCTTGGATTTTATGCCCTAGGTTTTCCGTATTGCGCATCTACAGGTCCAAAAAGCTATTTTAGCTTTCTTCACCATTGTGTCAACATGGAGATTCCAGGTTAATTTAGTATCAAATATAACTCCTAAATACTTTGCTGATTTTGAAAATTCTATTTTCCTAAAGTAGAACTTAAGATTTCTCAGGCCAGGATGTTGCCTTCTTCTAGTAAAACGCATGAGTTCTATACTGTCTGGGTTAACGGACAAACAACGTTCCTTGCACCATTGCTCTACTATGTTGAGCGCTGACTGCATGAGTCCCACTAAGTTGACATGTTGCTTCCCTGTTACCAGGATCGCCAGGTCATCGATATAGCCTTGTGTTAAAAACCCGATTCGTTCAAAACACGAATCAGGTCATCAGTAACAATGGCCCACTGCGTGAATGATAAAACTCCTCTATGTTGATATCCCCTTGCAAGTTTGGCCTTCACTTCATTACCATGTAGTGGAAGTATGTACCGTTTTGCTTTTCAACATTGAGTGCATCCACCTGTTCACGGTGTCATTAACTTCGTGTGATTTAGTAGAACCGTATATGAATTCAATTGGGGTGTTGCTAAATGCCTCCTCTATGTCTAGAATCGCTGCAATCGCTACTTCACCTTTCCGCATCGTATTGTTAATGCGGGAGGTAATCGCTTAGAGACCGTCTACAGCATATCTGCTTTTTTGAGAGGCAATCTGATTCCTATGGATAGGTTTTCCTGTTAGGATTTCCTCTTTCATGTAAAGGTCCAGTAATCTTTCTAGTGTTTTTCGCATGAACGAGGTCAATCTGATCGGTCGTCTCAGCCATTTTGCCTGAAATCAATAAGTTGATTCAGTTGAATTCAGTTGACAAGATGAGTTATGCCTCAAAGTTCTCTGGTGTGTAACAGTGTCAGCTATATGGTATTCTTGCTTTTCTGCCAATACCCCCTCCATGAGTCCCTTACGGTATTTTGTAGCTTATTATTATATCTTGTCAAGGTGGCCCTGTACAAGTCCTAATTCCCATTCTTTTTAGCCATGTTACAAAGGCTTCGACTATCCTCTTTCGAGTCTTCAAGTCCAGGATAAACATCTTACGTCATTATGTAAAAAATTTATCTTCCAAATAAGTCACACAGAAATGAAGACGATATTTATACCGAAAAGTTAGTGTAAAGTTAGGTAGGATCTTAAATTATGGACTCTCCTAGCTGAAGCTGACATTAGTGGACTTAAGAAATTTCTAAATCCGACATTGATTTGCTTCAAAAGCCTATTACAATGAAAATGAAAAATAAATTTTTATTGAAAATTCCACATTTTATATATTGAAAGGTATTTTAATTTGTCTTCTAATAATAAAATATAATAGAAAACATAACAAATAATTAATTTTTTGTTGGTCGATGATCATCAACATTTTCTATAGAATATTATCTTTCAATAGATGGCTTAGGAATCTTCTTGAGAACTCGGTATACGGATATCATTTTGGTATGCGATAACCAGACGAGATATTGTTACTCTATAGAGGACAGAGGATAATGCAGTGGTGACATCATTATATCCTGGCAAAATTTGAAATCAACATTCAAGCTTATCTACCTTTCTGAAAAGCCAGACATTGCCGAAGGCATCGATGTGTCTTCAGCGCATCGATTGAGAGCCTGAAAATAACTTTTATAGCATCTCGTGTTATATATATTTCGTGAACCCTCATGAGAACTCAATCGTTTCTTAAACTCCCTCAAATGACCTGATCGATGACACGAAGACTGTTTTTACGTTGTAATGCAAACCGAGTATAAGGAAAACTGATTAAGGCGAATTAAGGTAAAACAAATTAAATATACACTGAGAAAAATAGCTATTTAATTAAAAAAATTCTTTCATCCAGAGAAATAGTAGAGCAGAATTTGACCGAAATAATATTTATTTCATTAATTGAATCAATATGACAATTATCGAAAAATAGTGGTGTTACTTCAATTATTTCTGTGACTTTTCCTAATTTTGTATGTAGTTGAAACTTTTCCAACTGAGGGATGCCGCAATCTAACTTGCCGCGAATGTGTCTGAGAAGCAAGAAAGTTGTTAATTTATTAATTACTGGTGAAAAACGGTTGGGCTTTAAATAATAAACCTATCACCACATACGGATTCTATGGATTTAGATCAAATAAAAAATTGTCAAATTGTTTTCAAAACCTATTCATTGTATAGTAAAATGTTGACTACATAAAAATGTTTTGTAAGAAAAATGTATAATTTATTGAGATCTACATTTTCTGTGTACCTTATTTTTTTCTTAAGACTGTTGGAGCGGTGTGCACAAAAATGGCGACATCTGTGAAACACTCAAAACTTACCAACAACCTACAATAATTCGGTTTTGAAATTTTAGAAACGCACTTTGAACATTTTTCATACCCTGGGAGGGGTTTCGCAGTGGCGTGAAGGGGGAGGGGCAGTCTCTGGTTTTTCAAAAAAAAATACGGTAACTGCTAAAAAGTGAGAGTGAAATAGTGTAGCAACGACGTGAAGTATGAAGGTAGCCGACTGACAGCTGATGAGGTGATCGCTCACTGTAATTTGAATAAAAGCTAATTTTTTCTCAGAATACTAAACGTGGTCTCGGAAACGGAAAAGTATACAAGTGATAAAAGGATGCCGCTGTGAACTCGCTGATAATAATCGATAATAATTTATAAATTTTCTTTAAAATTGTTTATTGAATTATTTACATATCTTGGCTTGACATAAATTATAATAATTTTAAAATTCACATAAATTTATAGATTTATCGTTGTACGTATTTGTTGTGTTGTAACGTATAAAAGAAATATGGAAATGGCGCATTACGTAGAATCGTATAAATAAGGTAAGCATTGTACACCCTATTCTCGCTTTATAGAACAATGATATTACCCGCATTCCCAGAATCTAAAACGCCCTCAGAAAGGCACACTTCGGCACAACACACACTCAGAAACCTCACAAACATTTGCCATTACTAGAAAGAAAATTATGATTTTAACATCTTGAAGGAGAAATGTAAATTTCTTATTGAAAATATCAAAATCTGCAAACCTTTGCAGACATTTTAAAATCATTGTCCCATATTCGCAAAGGCAGATTCGACTTTTATCGACAGTGCATTTTCGTATTAGGATCCAGTACGTTGGAGCTATCAGCGCCATCATCTGTGAGTCGGCTTCCTTCACACTTCAAGTCGTTGCTGCACTATTTTACTCTTACTTTTTAACAGTTACTGTATTTTTGTCGAAAAAACAGAGACCTAACCCCCTCCCCCTCCCTTCCCGCAACTGCGAAACCCCTTCCTGGGTCTAGCTTTTGAAAGTGCATTTTTAAAACCTCAAAACCGAGTTATCGTAGGTTGTTGTAAGTTTTGAGTGCTTCACAGATTTCACCATTTTTGTACACACCGCTCCAACAGCCTTAAAAGCATACTTTTCAGGGTATGTTTGGATCTTTGACCAAAATCGCGAAAAATCAGCCGAAAAATTGTATTTTCACAAAATACACAATTTTCCTGTAGAATATTTTTGTATCAAAGCAATAGTTCTTTTTAATAAATCATGAAAACCGTAAAAGTAAAGTTCTTTTCAAAAATTCACTATACCTCAGAAATTCAAATTCAAAAAAGTCCTCTGAGGCTCTTTTTGTACACCTTTAATTAATTCCTAAAATTCCAGAAATTCTTTAAGCCTAAATTATATCTACAATTTTTTTAAAACCACCTTACGCTAGGATGCGTATTTTTAGTTCAAATCGTAGAAAATAACATTGGAAATAAACAAACTGAATTCATGGAAAAGCGAAAATAGCTGCAGTAAAATGTATAATAACAAAATTATTACATTCTCATCATAATGAGAAGGTATTAATTTTATGTGAAAAATGACTTTCGCGGATTCCATCAAATGTCGACGTTTTGAGACCCCCTGAGTCAGAAAAAATAGTTTTTACGTCGGTGTCTGTCTGTCCGTCGTCGTTGTCGTCGTCGTCGTCTGTATATCGGATAACTTTTGAAAGACTAATCGGATTGAATTGTGCTTTGGCACACAGTTTCAGGGGGCAAAAAGAGAAATCGAGTTTGTTAACCAGCTATTTTCGATGAAAATTCAAAAGGTTAGATCATTTTCAAAAAATTTTAGACCATTTTTTTCTAAATTTGAAAATTATACACTGTTAGAAAAATCTCTACTAAATTTAGTATACATGTAATGGAAGCAAGGATGCATAACATGAAATTAAATTTAGTATACCAGCGTACAGTAAATTGAGTATATTCATACTGAATTTAGTATAGAAGTATATGAAATTTAGTATACGCGTGTACTAAATTCAGTATAAATATACTTAATTTACTGTACGCTGGTATACTATATTTAATTTCATGTTTTGCATTTTTGCTTCCATTAAAAATCCCCCAAAAAAGCGAAAAGTAACATTTTCGGCCATTTTCGGCAGCGCGCGATGAGAATGTGCCCGCGCAGCGGGCAGATTTTTTTTTATAAGATGCGCACTTTTTTAATTAGAAAAATAGGATAATGAAAATAAGTCTGTTTCGATACCAATGCATATTATGAATTGTTATAATATAAATTTATTGAAATTATATACATTTTTCAGGATAGCTGAGAATAAAAATTAGTGCAAAATAAGGAACAAATATCAAAGTCATCATGATAAATGAAATTTGTATTTTATTTTGCAATATCTGAATAAGCTTTCCCAGGCCGAGGAACAGAAATAAATCGTCGGCTGGGAGGAGGACTATGCCGACTCGGCTGAGTGCTGAAAACTGTGCCGATTCGGCCGGGCGCTGAAAACTGTGCTGAATTGTACAAGTCAAGAAAACTGTGCCGATTCTGATAAGTTTTGAAGAATGTGCCGTTTCAGGAAGGATACATTTTTGCTCCGTTTTACGTTGGCAACCCTTATTTTCTACATACAAAAATATATACGCATATATAAATTTTTGAAGAATCACAATTTAACGTTACTAGAACAATTATAATGATAAATTACAAAAATTTAAAAACGAAATTTTTTTTGATAACAAACTGATATACTGTTAAATTTTCTCAAATAAATTGTTGATAATAATTAAGTGATGAATACATTTTTTAATAGAATATTTGGAATTTCTTAGTCTATCTACAATAGTTCTGACTTACAATGACGTTATTCAAAAGATTTTTTGGGATATAAAAATCATATCATTGAAGTGTACAATTTTTCCGCTTCAGTATTGTAGAAGAACTTGTCCGCAAAAATCCATTTATGAACCACTTTCCGTTGCAGTACAAAAGAGAACATCGAATGCACGTAGCAATGTAGATGAATAAAAATAACAATACTTATGAAATATTTTGGTTTTCGTTCTAAAATATATTTTTTTCTTCCTATAAAACCAATAATAATATAAATGAATATTGTATGATTTCTCACTTTCTAATAAGAGATTTTTCGCTTTCAAAAAAATAATGCTGAAAGGAATAACTTGCATTTTATTAATTAACATTGCTACGTGC
>CAKNYM010046426.1:118650-132872 GCA_932195095.1 Andricus curvator | reverse complement strand
AACTGCCCTAAATCCCGCCTGCGTCTCTGGCAATATTCCTTTCCCCTCGACATCTTTCCGCAGACTCTTCAACACCATCGCGTATACTTAGTATGCCGTATGCATAACCTAATCCCTCTATAATTTTCCTGCCTATCCCTATCTCCTTTCTTATACAGTGGCACTATTAACACTTCTCTCCACCCTCCTGTGAATCCCTTCCCCTTTCATACTTTCTTCAATACCTCCTTCAGCCTCTCCCTAACCTCTTGTGTACTAAACAGCCGCGCTTCATTCTCTACTCCGTCCAGCCCTGCTGCCTTTGACCTTCTTAACTTATTTATCTGTTTCTCTGTCTCCTCGTCATTTGACTCCTCTACGCCCTCGTTCTTCTACCTCTAGCATCTCTCTTCCGTGAATCTGAGCCCTGAAATGTTTCTTTAAAAAACTCCCTCCATTCGTCACTCCCTATCTTCTTGCTTATCCTCATTCTACGCTTCCTGAACCTGTTTATTATTTTCCACACGTTCCCCTCTGTCTTAACACTTTCGAACTCCTTCTCAAGATCTGTCTCCACTTCCTGTTCTTTCTTCTGACAGATAAATCTAAACCCCTTCCTCATTTCTACATACTCCTCCCTTCTCGCAGTTTCCTCTTTCCACTTCTAGTACTTCCCCTTCACCCTCCTTTTCATCTTTTCACAGTCCCTATTCCACCACGATTTCACGATCCCTTTCTTCTTCTTCCTAGATATCTTCTTTTGCACACACCCTTTCACTTTCTCTTTCAAATCCTCCCATATCTCTCACACCGACTCCCCTTTAAAGTGTACCTTCCCTAACTGCTACTGATATTTCTCTACCGCCTCACTTGTCCAGCTCAACCTCTCCCTCATGGGAACCTCTTCTCCATCTTGCCTTCCACCGCTCTCCCCCTTGTCCACAACCCTAATGGCTGATGGTCTGATTCTACCCTTTCTTCTACTGCGAATCTCTCCGTCTCCTCCCACCCTTGCATATTCATGACTACATAGTCTATCACCGATACCACTACCTTGTTTACATATGTATATTCTCCCTCCTCATCCCCTGTTACCATACCATTCGCCACCGCCCAGCCTCTATCCTTCATCCAGTACCGTAGAATCTCCCCCTCCTTATTCATTATCTTATCACAATGCCCTCCTCTCTTTAGCCTAGCAATTTTCCCATCCTTTCTTCAATCCTTTCCATCCCATCCTTATTGTACACTGTCTCAAACTTACACGTTACCACTCCCATCTTTACTGCCCTCATTTGCAAGCCCCCTCTCCCTCTTGATGAACTTCTTCCTCTAATCCATTCCTTACCCCCTTTATAATTCCCTCACTAGCCCTTCCTTTCTTCCTTACTCTGACAACATATTTGACAACATCAAATTCCTGGATATACCTCCAGAAATCCTCATCTTTCTTCTTTAGCCCTGCTATGTTCCAGTACAGCACCTTCACTACTCCTCCACCCTGCTTTACCCTCACTCTTACTTCCTACGAAACAAATTCCCCTGCACTTCCTTCAACACCTTTTTCTCCTCGTCCCACACCCACATTTTCTCATATATTTTTATTTTACGATACCTTACCTTCGCCGCTCTCCCTTCACTCCTCTCCCTCCTAGCCCTGTCGTTCAGCATTATCTGCACATCCCTTTCCTTGCCCGTCAAATCGTGATCGATGATAACCCCGTTATTCTTTATCCTATTTTTATTTCTCATTACCCCCAAATTCTCTTATCAGCTCTCCAATTCCACAACGGCCACTCCCTTCTCCTTAATCCCCTCCGGCTTAACTTTCCCTACCTTGCCTTGAACCCACCCTATGCCCTGTAGCAGCGCCTCCACACCCGCCCTTTCCTCCCAGCTCTTTAGATTCAACCCTCTTATCACAATATCATTTCTCCTGCCTGCCTTCTATTTTCCCTCCATTCTCAACTCCATCGCCCTTATCCTTTCCCCATCCGCCCTCTCCTCCTTGTCATTCCTACGCTCTCCCACTTTCTCTTCTATCATATTCTCTACCCTCTCCCAAATACCTTTCTTCTCGCCCTCACTCCTGTCACCTACTTCCGTTTCCGCCCTGTCCTCCACCTTCTCCAGCCTTTTCTCCGTCCTTTCCTTCCACATCCTAATCTCCTCTTCCACCTGCTTTATTCAATCTTCGCTTTCTTTCCTTACCTTCTCTAATGCTTCTGTTCTGTCCCTCATCTCTTTCACCTCCGTTTCCCATTTCCCATCTCCAATCGTCAGGTCCTTCATCATACCTTCCATCTGCTCCTTAGTCCCCCTTAAATCTTCCCTCAGTCCCCTGATCCAGCCTAACAGCATCCCTAATGCCCCCTTCTCCGACTACCCCTCCATTTTTTTGGGAGGTGACCTACGCAGTTCCGCTTTTTCCATTTCCTCGACGCGCTGCTCGACACCAGATCAATCACTGTTAGCCGTCGTGGCGTATGAAAAATTTCCTCCTTGTATACTCCACTTCCAGCACTTCCAATACTGCCAGCCAGAGTTCACTAGTTCACTAGTGCTCGGCACGGAAGTTGGCACAAAAACCCAATTACCGATTCACACCCGCGGTCGCAAGGTCTCGAGCGATAGACAAAAAGAAAAGTGACCGCGCGTAACAATAGCGTCTTAAACAAACTTCCAATAATAATTAAAAACCTTATTAGGAATAGTAAACATTTCTTGATGATAATCTTATTTTATCTTTTAACTAAATCGAATCGAATATGCTCAAAAAATACTAACAACTCATCTGATCGAAGCGCGAATTATTTTTAATAAATTATAATCCCTCTAATTATCCAAAGGTAGTTTACATTGCAGTAAGGTTTTCTGCTGGAGCAGGTTTTACCATGTTGTAGGATTTACGGCAATGAGAATATCCCGTTGTAGAATTTACGACGATAAGTATACGCTAAGCCCTGTTAATCTAAAGAAAAGTATAGAATTTTACCATTATTACTGCTAAGTAACTATGCATTACTGCAAGTTTAATAAAATTATAGTAACTTATGGTAACTCCTGCTAATCTATGTGTAATTGATGATAACTTATGGTAACTTTCATGAGCCTGCTTACAGAATTTATCACGGTAGTAACATCGTTATCAGGGTTAAATCTTCCATTACAACAAGACGGTGTAAACTCAGTGATGTAAGTTCTACAACGCTTAAAAAGCTACGTCAGTACTAAAACTGACTGCGGTGTAAAATATCCCCATTAGAGTACTGCTTGTCTTTCAAGATTGTTGGCTGACTAAATTATGATTTCTACTACTGTCATTTCATTCTCTGACTATAGCCTGGAATTTACTACTTAATTCCTTCCATTCCCAGTCGGCTAATTGCAATAGTAAACATTCAGGGCAGAATGAAGAAGCTCAAATTGATTGCATCTTTTAAGGAAAAATTTGTGTTAATTCAAATTGAAAACTCAAAATTCACGCATATTTGAAAAGTCAGACTTGTAAGTTGTTAGTGACGACTTGTGTCGGTAGTAAGAACGTGTTCGCTGACAGGTGGTGAAATGTTTCACAAAATTAGTGTTAAAGGTGTGATTGGAGTGTGAGGATGGAAGTCTAGGAGGTGAGTAGGGTTATGTGTAGTGAATAGGGGAGTGAAAAAATTAATTTTTAGCTTATTTGTCAGGTCGGTTTTATAGAAATGGAGAAAGTGTGGTTAGTTTGGCAAGGAGTTCAGTGAGCGAGAGTACTGGCCCAGCACTCTCGCTGACAACCTCCCGCTGCCCTATGCCCTTCTCTTCCGTCGGTAACTGGGACTTCTCGATGCAGTACCTTCTGCCACCGACAGATGTCTCTCAAGATTTTTGCCACTTCACGCTCCAAATTGTTGCTTTATCCCTCTTAGTCCACCCCTCACAGCTCCTGCGGGCACCCCTTTCTCTCCTTCAACATCCCCCAACACTACGCGAACCACCCTTGCCCCCTTCGAAGACCCAAACTCCTAACCTCAAAAGCCCACTCGACCCCTTGCCAAACTAACCTCACTTTCTCTATTTCTATAAATCCCACCTCACAAATACGCTGAAAATTAATTTTTTCACTCCCCTATTCACTACACATAACCCTACTCACCTCCTAGACTTCCACCCTCATACTCCAATCACACCCTTAACACTAATTCTGTGAAACCTTTACCACCTTGCAGTGAACGAGTTCTCACTACCGACACAAGTCGTCACTACCAACTTGCAAGTCTGACTTTTCAAATATGCGTGAATTTGGAGTTTTCAATTTGAATTAACACAATTTTTTTCTTAAAAGATGCAATCAATTTGAGCTTCTTCATTCTGCCCTGAATTTTTACTATTGCAATTAGCCAACTGGGAATGGAAGGAATTAAGTAGTAAATTCCAGGCTATAGTCAGAGAGGAATATGACAGTAGTACAAATCATCATTTAGTCAGCCAACAATCTTGAAAGATAAGCAGTACTCTTTACTGGGGATATTTTACACCGTAGTCAGTTTTAGTACTGACGTAGTTTTTTAAGCGTTGTAGAACTTACATAACTGAGTTTACACCGTCTTGTTGTAATGGAAGATTTGACCGCGATAACGATGTTACTACCGTGATAAATTCTGTAAGCAGGCTCACGAAAGTTACCATAAGTTATCATCAATTACACATAGATTAGCAGAAGTTACCATAAGCTACTATCATTTTATTAAACTTGCAGTAATGCATAGTTACTTAGCGGTAATTAATGGTAACATTCTATACTTTTCTTTTGATTAACAAGGCTTAGCGTATACTTATCGTCGTAAATTCTACCACGGGCTATTCTCATTACCTCAAGTCCTACAACATGATAAACCCTTCCCTAGCAGCAAACCTTACTGCAATGTAAACTACACTGTTAAAAATGTTTGGAATTCTCCAACACTTCTACAATACAAGCGTAAGGCAAAATTGCAAACACGGTATTGGAATGCCGAAATTGCAATATATGTATTGTAAGCGTCGTAAATCGTGAAGTCACCGTCGAGAATTCCAATACGTGTATTGTAGCGTTTCTGAGTCGAAAATTGTGCGCATGCGCATCATCCGATCCATGTATCGCTGCATGATCCGTTGCATTTGGAAACTACAACATTATGTATTGTAGCGTTACCCTACATTTCGGAAATAAACTTCCAATACATTTAGTGGAAGTTTTATGCGGAAATTTTTAACAGTGTATCTAAACCTAATAAGGTTTTTAATTATTGTTGGAAGTTTGTCTAAGACGCTATTGTTTTGCGCGGTCATTTTTCTTTTTGTCTGTCGCTTGAGACCTTGCGACCGCGGGTGTGAAGCGGTAATGGGGTTTTTGTGCCGACTTCCATGCCGAGCACTAGTGAACTCTTTCTGAGACCAAGTTCGACGCGCTACATTACTTAAAGTGATATTGATTATCGGTTCGAGTTCCGACCCCTGAACTCTAAACTTTTACTGCTTACTCTAAGGCAACGTGTTCTCAATCAAAATAAGTTATTCTTGAACACTGTGTTTTTCGTGTGTCTTTTGCGGGTTACCGTTAAGTGAAGTGATAAGTGATCCTTTAAAAGTGACCAGTGTTTTTCTCTTCTGGATTATAGTGAAGTAATTTTGCCGACTCGACTATCTTCTGCTGTTGTGGGAAGTGACGAGTCGGATGACATATACATTCAGTTGCGTTAGGATAGACCATTCCGAGAGGGATCGTGGTCGTAGCTTCCGCAGCCTACTAAGTCTAAGCCTACTAAGGGCTAAGTTTACAAAACTAACGGAATATTTTTGATGTGTAAACATCTTAGACCTCGATATGGGGAGTCGCGCCTGACTCAAATGAAACCACGACTGGAAAGTGTAACGCAAGCCTCTGACACACGCATTGTGTCTTATGTCATAGACCGGAGGCTCACTTCTCTTCACCCAACAAAAGTATTCTTTGGATTTTTTTTAACAAGAATTATTTTTAATTGATAAAGGACGAGTTTCCAAGTATTTTGAAAATATTTTTTAATTATTCAAACAATTGAACCGCTGGCGATCAAAAGGGGATACGCTCGAAACGCCGTCGTTTTAGTTGGCCCCTGGGTCATATTTTTTTCAGGTCAAATTTTAACTTTTTAATAACATATCCCAATAGGAAATTTTATTGCGCATATTTTTAGTCCTATAAATAAATGTGATAACTTTATTAGTTTTCGAAATAATCAAGAAAATGTTACTTTTTTCTGCAATCGCAAAATACGAATTTTTTGTGTTCAACTCGCCATAAGTTCTACAATAATAGGAATTTTGTAATAAAAATTTCAGAAAATATGCACCATCATATAACAAAACTAACGGTATTTATAGAATTCCAATGAATTGTCACTAAAAATTTACAACGATTTTTATTCTTCTCATGGCGTAAATTAGATATTGAAAGATTCAAACGCTTCGGGAGTCGAACGAATTTTCAGAAAATTAAAATTAACGGTCACCTGAACTTTTGTTAGGATTCAAGGAAGTTTTTAGGAAAATATCAGGCCATTATGTTTTATAGTTTTAAAGCCACAATTGATTTAAGATCTCAGCGCCGTCCCGTACGCGTGCTAGCTCGTCCTGCAATATCAACGTCTGTATAACAGCGGGCGATTGGGAGGTCAAGCCGGCCACCAAAATAATAATGAAGACATTATCATTTACATTTGTTTATTATTTTTTAATAACAAATTATAAAAATTAAAACTTATATAATGGTTATATAATAACTTGTACGATTTCTTTATAACTAATTTAATGATTTTCGTCACTGTATTCAGTGTTGTCTTCGGAAGAATTATTTTGAGTAAATTGCGAAAAATAATTTTCAAAGAATTCTTTTCCAGGGGCACTTAAATAATTAAAGAGACTTTTCACATCTGTTATTTTAGCCGCTTTTAGACCAATTCGAGGTGGACAACTTTTTGGAAGATCTTTTAGTTTAAGATTAGTAATAAAGGAAAAAGTAGTTGCCTTCTCCAATTTATAATTATCATAAACGTCTACTTTTCCGTCGGGAGAAAAATGTAAATCAAAAGCTTTACTAATTTAAAATTTTTTTGGTTTGCGGATTTTGCCCTTGAAACTTTTTTAAACATTTTTTTGAAAATTCTCTCTGGGATTTCTTTTTTTTTTACACCGTCCTTTTTAGTTTTAGACTTAGTAATATATTCTTTTCCCTACAATATAACATAAGTTTTGTAAACTTTTTGATTAAAAGAAACGTCTATTCATTGAATGCCCTCCATTAATTTCGTAATAATTTGATATTTAAAACTTATTACATTTTCAATAGTAGAATTCAATGTAAAAGATTATATTAGACTATTTGAACTAATTTTAAAATACAACATTTTTTAGAATAAACTATTAAGAAATCAAATAAAAAATAATAATAGGATATTAAAATTATCAGAAAAGTTAATTTTTAATTTTCTCTAATACTTTTTTAGTAGTAACTTATTTCGGGAACATTTTTTCTTATTCTTCAACCAATTTTTTTTCACACCTATTTCTTTTTCTGCCTCGACCCATATTTAGGTTCTTTTTATTTTAAGTAAACTTAAACTATCCTGAACAGAATATTATACGCTAACACTATTCTACAATAATGCTTCTGTGCATTATGTTCCTTAGGAGAAAATCAAAATAAACATATGGTTTTTTGTTTTGGTGTCCGGCTTGACCTTCCAATCGTCCGCTGTTATACGGACGTTGATATTGCAGGACGAGCTAGCACGCGTACGGGACAGCGCAGAGATCTTAAATCAATTGTGACTTTAAAACTATAAAACATAATTGCCTGATATTTTCCAAAAAACTTCCTTAAATCCTAACAAATGTTTAGGTGACCGTTAATTTTAATTTTCCGAAAATTCGTTCGACTCCCGAAGCGTTTGAAACTTTCAATATCTAATTTACGCAATGAGAATAATAAAAATCGTTATAAATTTTTAGTGACAATTAATTGAAATTCTATAAATAACGTTAGTTTCTTTATATGATGGCGCATCTTTTCTGAAATTTTTATTACAAAATTCCTATTATTGTAGAACTTGTGGCGAGTTGAACACAAAAAATTCGTATTTTGCGATTGCAGAAAAAAGTAACATTTTCTTTATTATTTCGAAAACTAATAAAGTTATCACATTTAAATAAAGACAAAAGTTTTTTTCCGAGAAAGCAAAATAATAAAATGTTTCTTCGGTTCAAGCTGAATAAATATCAGGTTCGACATATTCAAATTTTTCTTAAATGTGTGCATATGACTCAATCCAAAAAAACATGTTTTTGCAGATTTTCAAACAAATTGTTACTACGCAGAAAATTTATTTTTAAATTTCATAATTTTTTATTATTATTCACTAGTAAAAGCTGTGAATATAAAAAATTCGTCATGATTTTTTAACCAATTGGAAACATTTTGAATTTGAAATGATTAAATTTTACTGATTTAAATTTTTTTTCACTTTTGTCGAATGCCAACCCACAAGTTTTTTCCCCTCAGCTCCAACGATTTAATTTGTTTTGGCCTTTTCACTCCGTCCTACTCTTCATTGCTCTTAAACTCAATTTAAAAATTGCTCAAGTTAGAACATTTAACATTGCAGTTGATGAATTGGGAATATTCCACTTTTTAATTAGGTAGGTATATAAAGTGTTCACCTTCTAATACCTGTTTAAAAAGCAATTTATATTTTGTAATGTTTTTGGTACCTTATTTATTCATAAACAATTTATTTCAGTGCTATAATTGCTTTAATTATTACTGAATAATGGGTACACTTACTACTTTCAGAGAATTTTCCGCGTAATTCAAATATTGTATTTTCAAATATGGCATATTTAAAGAGAAAAGGGGAAAAAGGGAAAGTTTTTTGAGAATAGGGGAATAAAAGGGGAATTTCAAGAAAAAAGGGGAAACTAACCGTGATTTCAGTTAACGTTTACCGAAGATGTTTACACATAAATCTGTCTTGGGTCGTAGTTTAGGACGCACGTGATTTTTTTTTCTTCATATTTATCAACTGTGACGTGTGAGTTGACTCACGTATTAGAACTCGGAACATGGTTTAATTGGATTGAGTAAAATTATAATTGAAATATATTAGAAGAATCTCGACTAGCCCTTTAAAATATCGGTCTTCTTAATACATGATCTTCAAATTAGGAAAGTTTAACCAATTATTGAAAAAATATGATTTTTCCAATATTATAAAATAACAAAGAAGACATTGTTTCTTTTCACTTGAATGTACTACTAATATAGTTCAAACAATTCGGTTTGTCACGAGAACTCTTTATTCTTCAAAATAAGAAAATGCCTATCTTGAATCTTTTTATAGATACTATATAATGAAAAGAAAGGGATAGAAAAATGTTTGATACATATACGGAATGTCTTGATAAACGAAAAGGTCCTTTTATATCTCCATTAAAAAAAATGTTTTTCTCTCTTAATGCATTTGCGTATATTGCAAACTTACTACCTCTTTTACTCTTTTTTCACTAGCTGAAGTAGTGTAATTTTACACTCTACTCCCCATGATATTCTGACCAAAATTAGTAAAAAAGGAAAGATCGTAAGATGTGGGATGTTCGATCGCAGCAGGTGCATTTCACGTTCGTTGATGTATTCGTTTCCTGATACACAAGCGAGGAAGATTGGTCGCGGGTTGTATACCTATCGTGTCCGAAGCGTAGCTGAAGCGGCCGGAGGGTAAAGTAATCGTTACTCGGAAATCGCGAGCACACGAAAACTCCTCGATCCAGTCACGCCAAGCAGGAGTGACACGAATGTTGGCAGATTGCAACACTGCCGTTACATTTGACCAAACTTCGCACATCAAAACTCAAACTATCGCTGCCCTTTCTTCGCATCGCATCGCATCGGTGCGGTGCGGTGTGTCGATAAAACGTACAAGTCGTTTTCCACCCGCTGTTCGTACGCTCCGTTCGAAAATTACGACAGCTTCAACAAAACCTTCGCTGTCTTTTCGCTTTAGAAAGGAGAATGAACAGCCAGCGACCACTCCGGCTACTCTTTTGCCAGTTCGGCCGAAATTTTTTCATTACGTTATAAAACTAGTAGAACAAGTCGAGAAGTTTCCTTTCAAAAGTTTTGAAATAAAAGTCAATTATTATACGATTTCTTCACCTTTGTTACACTCTACATCAATCCTCTCCATTCCACTCCACCTCAACTCTCAAGAAACCATTTTGAAAGATAATATTACCTTCTTTAGTGAAGATCTCGTTATTTCAATTTTATTATATTTTAAATTACTTGGCTTAAAAAAAATACTTTTAAAATGTGTTTTCAAATTCAGGTTTCTTATTTCTAACTATGAAGTATCGCACTATAAAATATTTATTTTCCTTAATATAATTAAAGCTCACTGTGTTTCATATGTAGCAGGCTCCGAAAAAAAGGACTAATGCTTAAAAATATCGATTTCGATGTTTTGATGGTTTCAATATGCTTAACTTTCATATTTGTAAATGAAATTTGTTTCTCGACAACTTGATTTTTAGGCACTAGACACTTTTTTCGGAACCGTTCACATATTATTGTTTTCTATTAACAACCAAAAACTCCAATGAGAATACGCGTAGAAATGATAATGATTTCATTTTCTCTCAATATTTAACTTTAAATTCTCCTTTTAGAATGAAATTGAATCGAGCGATCCAAATCTGTATTTGAATTTTCCACCCAACCCTACAAGGATCTAATTATATAAACTTACTTTAACTTCGTGGAGTGTTGCGTTATTGATCGGTTTAATATTTTACACAAGCAATTCGGGAACTAGAACGGAAGTTTTCAAAAACAAAGTATCTTTTGCATTATGCGAAAAAATTTATATTGGCTTGTTGTCATGTAACCAAAAATCAAATGTAAGTTATACATAATGTTAAAAATGAGGGTTCTGCATTGCGACACAATGCCACTTAACCGCACTATTTCACGCACTGCAGTTTTAATTGTGAATACTGAATATTTGTGTTATTTTCTCCGCTTGAAATTCTTCAGTTAATTTGCTTTTATTGCCTTGCTTGGTTTCAGCGTACTTCTCGTAGTAGTTGATAAATGAATTCCCGCAACGTAATAAATTTAGAATTTCATGCCATTCAGTTTATTTAAATTTTACAGTGATATTAGTTTTTGGAGTACTCGAATTATTTTTTATATTTATTTTTAAAATAATCAAAAGAGTTACTAATTGAATAAAAAATTTATATTTCGTTTCGAAAAATACGTATTAATTAGAGTGGTCTAAAAAAGGCTTTCTTTCTAAAATTGTTCCCCTATAAATTGTTCCTTTTTGTGTAAAAACGACTTCTGATTTTTTTTCAAACTGAAAATAATATTAATGAGTCACGCTAGCCATTTTTGCACAAAAGTGCTTATTATATTTTAATTGCCGCTGTTCATTAATTATCTAACATAAGCATACTTATGGACTGTATCAATTTTTGTTAAATATATCATTCAAATTCTTCCAATAACCCTGGTAGAAAAAATTTTTACAAGAAAGTAAAACATTTCTACAACTGTAATCTTTTGTTAAATGCAAAAATCTAATTTTTTCTTCTTTTTTCTTGTACAAAAGTAAAAAAAAATTAACAATAAAGTATAAGTTTCTACAATTCAAAAATTTGTATAACTTTTTATTGATATTTTTTTTACTTTGTTGTAAAAATCTACAAGGTATTACAGAAAACGACAGAATTTTGCATTTTTTAAATTTGGATGTTTGACGCCATGAAAACACTTATAATTTTACGTAAGTTATTGTAGAAAATTACAAATCTTTAAAAAAATACAAGATTTCAGAAAAGTTGAAATATTGGGAAACTGTACTTAAAATTATGTTGTATGTACTGTTAGTTTATTGTATAAATGTACAAATTTAAACAAGAAATATAAATTTTTACAAACAATACTTTTAGAATCAGCATCAACGTTTCCACTTGTACTTTACTGTCAATTTTCGTAGGATATGTAATATTGTATAAGTTTCTACAAAAGATTACAATTTAAAAGGTTACTGATTTCGATGTTATAAATAGAAATTTGTCAATTAGAAAGCCTCAGTAGTTAAACAAATGTTTAAACGTTCGGTTGAAATTTATCAACTATTCTTAATTTAAAAATAATTTCAAATTAATAGATTAATAATTAAACGCTCTTATTTAATTCCAAATCCTATTCAGACATTGTTTCAATCTAAAATATTCCATTTTTAACCATTTAATTTTAAAGTTTTTGATTGAGGATTACATTATTTTGAATATTTAGCAATATTTAAATAATCTTCATATATATCATTCTTCTGTCCGTGTGTATGTAACTGAACTCCTCCTAAACGGCTGGACCGATTTTGATGAAATTTGTTGTGTGTGTTCCAGTGGATTCGAGAATGGTTTAGATTCACAATTCAGTCCACTGGAAAATGTTTATTTAATTAATTTTTTATTTATGAATTGTTGTTGATCTTGGAATGTTTTACATTGGATCTGGCAGAGAGCGCTGCGATCGCAGTGTCGAATATTCAAAAATATTTTATTTTATTTCAGTGTGTCCCGATAGTTGGCGCTGCGATCAGATTTAGGAAAATTTTGTGTTATTATTGTAAAAAACTATACATTTTGCAAATATAGTGTGGTATTGAAGTGAGTATTTTACATGATTTTCTATCAAGTTTACTCGCGCGTTGATTAACAAACATTCCAACCTACAAATTTATTTGAAGAGTTAATTGATTTCATAACACATTTTTTCAATTGTTTTCATTTTAAATATTTACTTATCGGAAATATTAAATAAAAAATTAATAAAAATAAAATTATACATTATTTATCTAAAATTTGGTACAATAAATCTTTTCAGTCCTGTTACTTAATTCAAATTTCATCTTAAAAAAGTTACTCATATTAGTCGTGTACTTTTTTACAGTGTTTTATTTTTACAGAAAAATGCCACGTCTTCGTGGAAGAGCAAGAAATATTGGTCGACGTACTCAACATGCGCAATTGGTCCATAATCGTCGATTGAATAGAACAGTTGAAGAACACTACTGTCTGGCGATTTCAGACAGACATTGCCCGTCATTCCACGTGCTACATATGAGGACGAAATAAATGCATGTTGGAAAGAATCATATCTATGGCGACGTGGCAGTAAATTATGTTTTACCATAAATATGCGTGTTCAACTTCAAAATGATCCATTAGCGTCGGGATTCTCTGAACAATTGCTAGACATTGGCAATGGTACATAATTATACTAATCATGCATGGCTACGTGAGCGAGCTATTTTAGCCGCAAAAAATTTAGATCTTGAGGCCATCAATTTCAAAATACAACAGTCATTGCCTGGTAAAGAAATTACATTCAAATCGATTGATGCTGTTGTTGATCCTGATGAAGTTTTCAACTATCCTGTAGAGTTTTTAAATTCACTGGATTTACCTGGAATGCCACCACATAACGTGCAATTGAAGATTGGCTCACCTATAATTTTGCTTCGAAATTTGAATGCACCAAAATTGTGTAATGGCACGCGATTGGTCATAGAAAAAATCATGCGCAACATTCTTGAAGCCACTACTTTGAGTGGCAAATTTCAAGGTGAAGTTGTACTTCTACTACGGATCCCAATGATTCCTTCAGATTCACCTATCCCATTCAAACGTTTACAATTTCCAATTCGCTTGGCATTTGCTACGACTATTAATAAGTCACAAGGTCAAACAATGACCATTTGTGGCTTAGATTCAGAAAATCCGTGCTTTTCTCACGACCAATTATATGTTGCGTGTTCCAGGGTTGGCAAACCAACGAATTTGTTTGTTTATATCCCTCAAGGATTAACAAAAAATATTGTACATCAAATGGCATTACGGTGAATTAATTTTTTGTACATTAAAAAAATATACCTGTTTTAAAATATTTTGAGTTTGAACTTTTTTACCTTCAATCCATACAAGTTTAAGTTTTTATTCAACACAGCTTCTACAATCAACTTACCTCATACAGCTTATTCAAAAAAATTTCAAGTTTAAGACGTGTGTACAGGACAACGTCTGTCGGGCCCGCTAGTATATATATACACACATATATAATGTATATATATATATATATATATATATATATATATATATATATATATATATACCTTAAA
>CAKNYM010046426.1:98617-110845 GCA_932195095.1 Andricus curvator | reverse complement strand
ACGATTTCAATAACGAGGGTTATTTTATACCCGACAAAGCTGATTTTATAGGGAATTTTCCACGAAACTTTCAACTTTTATTTGAATTTGTTTCTCACAACCTCTAAATAATTTGTGTTTGAGCTGAAAAAATTAGGAGAGTGTTTTTTCACCTGGAGAAACAGACTGTTGCGAAACAACCGCCGAAAAATTAAAACAATTTTTTGGTGAATCGCTCTAATTAACAATTTTTAAAAATCATCTATTTCTGAAATTTTTATTTTAACCTTCATCCGCTCGCGTGGGCGGCAGATTGCCGCCTTTTGTTTTAAAACGGTCCCGCGTGTTCCCCTCGTTTGGAATGACGTTCGGGGGTCCAGGTATTTTCCGAATTTTTTCAAAACAAATTACAAAAAAAATTTATAAAATATAAAAAAATTTTTTTTTCGTAACATCTCTCTTTCAATTCACCTTTGAAACCGCCATTATTTAACTACAGGCCCTGAACAATTATAATGGGTGAAAACCCCATAAAAGTGTAGAAAAACTTTGGGGCGGCAAATAGCCGCCGCGCGAGCGCAAGTGTGACGCCAAAGCGCGCGAGCGGATGAAGGCTAATTCGAGGTGACTTTCGATAAATCAAGTGGAAACAACTGGTGCAGCGCGCCAGACAATAATTAGCGTCGGTGTACTGCGCATATAGCTTCGTTGTTGTAAGCAAATTAATGCAGGCTGGTGCCTCGACTTTTTTCTCAAACGAACATGTGACGCAATTTATGAGGTTTAGGGTACTGATGGAAAGAATACTGTTTAAGTGTCAAAAAAGTGCTAAGCTCTAGCAATAAGTATGTATAATTTATTAGTTTATACGCTATGTTAAAATATATCAGAATCAATGCTCGAATTTTATTTTGAGGTATTAATAAGAATGGCCAACGGCCATGCCACGCTGAAAAAACCAGTTCTCGTCAGATCACTGAAGTTAAGCAGCGTTGGGCGCGATTAGTACTTGGATGGGTGACCATTCGAGAATACTGTGTGCTGTTGGCATATTATGGGTGTGGTGAGCCCAAACTTGTAGTTATTTATACCCTGAAAGGGAAATGGCTTAATGGTATACATACAAAGGAAATATTTATTTATACTCTTAAACATAAAAAAGATGGTATTATTTGATAGAGAAAATATCTTTCTTGGAACACCCACGCACCTTAAAAGTAACGACTTCCATTCCTCTAAATGATGTGCAAAATGCTTCAATTCAGTGGACTGTGAGAGAATAATATTGGCGCATGCACATTTTTAAACACATCTACTCTGCGAATCGACACAATGCGTGCGTATGTGCACTTCAGAGATAAGCACATTTACACTGGCATGATAAGAATATTCTTAAACCATGTTTTAAATAATTATACATAATTTTGTCTAAACACCACTATACGTGATCGGAAATTTGAACTTATTAGCATGTTCTACCTACCGAAGCTCAAATCAAACCTGATTCTAGCATCAGAAATGTTCAAAAAGTGTAATAATGTTAACTCCTTTAATAAAAGACAGAATATTGACATCTTTGCCGACCCACTGTATGTTGTACTAAACGCTGTTTCGGACCACATACAAATTTTGTAACACATACAAAAGTTTTCAAGGAGTTTCACGCCCGGAGAAGACTAAGTGAGACCCGCAACTGCCGGAGTTTCACGACCAAAACTTTACCCACTAAAACCAATTGGCCCTTTTTAGGGCCACCAATTTATCTAACAAAGGAATCTCTCTTGTGTTCGTTAAGCTATCTGGACCTCTCTCCATTCACTCTATTTTGTACTTTCCCAACAGAAAAACTTATTTAGTTAATTTATCTTATCTACAAATAAATGAACTGGGCTGCTACAACTTCAAGAGACGTCTTAAATTCGTCTATTAATTGCTGAGACAGATATCTCAATGATGCAGATAAATTTCCACCAAAGCAAAAGCGCTTTTGCGGTTCAATCCAGGCGTAAGGCAGTGGTGCGAGAGAGGTTGCCCTAATTCAAGAACTCTGGTTATACAGGGTGTTCCAGACTCAAATGTCCGGACTGATATGGCTGTATAAAAATTTTAAAAATAAATCGAAAATTCCTTTTCCAAAAATCAGTTGAAGTTTTAGTTTTTGAGTTATAAAATTTTTAGGCTGGACCAATCAGGAGCGCGGTATAAGTAGAAGTATGTACGTGAGTGGAAGTCCAACGCAGTGTTATTGAAGCTAGCGCTGAGGTGGGGTTAGCGACGAACGGGAGAACAGCGGTCACTACACTACGTTGGACTCCCGCTCACGCACGCACGGTTGTTTATACCGCGCTCCTGATTGGTCCAGCTTAAATATTTTATAACTCAAAAACTAAAACTTCAACTGATTTTTGGAAAACGAATTTCGTATTTGTTTTAATTTTATTTTTATACAGCCATATAAGTCCGGACACTTGAGTCTGGGACACTATGTATAGGGAAGGGATTATTGCCATAGAAAGGTGGTGCTCCATATTCAAGGGGCCACGCGAAAAAGCACCAAGGGCATGAATACACGTCAAGAGTATGTATGCGAGTTTGGTTCTGTCCCTTCAAGTCACCGGGGGCGGGTGGCGTCTATCCAACGCTCTAAAAAAAAGGAATCGATTTCGTCGTTCCCCACTAACGAAACTATTTAGGTCCGGGATGTCCACGGATAGTTCCCTGAATCACTTCCCTTCGCGCGACGAGATTGACGCGTGACCGATTTTAACTCTTTGCACTATCCGTGGACATCCGTTATTTAGGACAGCCATTGCTTTTAAACACGTGCGATCGGCATGGAAGGACGGCAGAGTGGCCTTCATTCCTAAACCTGGTAAGGAGGGGTTCACTGCTACTAAATATTTCTGACCCATCAGTTTAACGTCCTTTATTCTGGAGACGCTAGAGAAGCTGGTCAAGAAAATTATCAGTAATGAGGTGAGTTTAGCCTCTCCGCTGTACAGAGGGCAAAACACCTTTCAGGCGGGCTGCTCTGTAGAGATTGCGCTACATACGGCCGTGGCAAAATTGAGGCAGTATATTGAACAGGGGTGGGGGGGCTATACTGTGGGCACCTTCTTGGACATAGAGGACGCCTTCAGAAATACGCCTTCAGAAGTCATATGTCGATAAAGTTCAAGGCGTGGCGTGTCAGACGTGCGGATGACTTCGTATTCCTAATCAGGGGGGTTCATCTGGAAACTTTGAAGGGTCTCACAAGGTCATCGCTGCGCATAGTAGAACTCTGGTGCAACAGCTCAGGACTCTCGGTAAATCCGAAAAAACGAGCCTGTTCACTTTTACGAGAAAGTGCAAAGGGTCGAAAGTTAAAGCTCCAGCATTCCGTGGTAAAAGGTTGATGATCTCAGGCTCAGTTGAATACCTAGAAGTAATCCTAGATAGCAAACTGAACTAGGGAAAGCATATAGAGATCCAATGCAGGAAATTTATCATGAACTTTTGGATGTGCAGAAGAGCCTTTGGTTTGACATGGGATCTAGGGCCTAGAATGCTTAAATGAATCTACTAAACCTTCAAGTGACATCAGCGTACTGCCAATTCTAGAAATGAAGCAAGACAGAACAATAAAGCGCTTCAACTTCACCAAAACTTTCCGCATCCGCACCCCAAGCAGGGATATGTGGAAAGCAAATGTGGAAATCTAGTCCGTATACAGCTCCAAAGTAGCGGGGTGGGGGAGTCAGAAGCAAGAATCTATGACAGCGTGGGAAGAAGAGGAATAGGGATTTTACTTCAGCGGCATGCTACCGTCTTTCAGGCGGAGGTCCTGGCCGTTCTTCGCTGCGCTGAGACATTATTAGAATAAAACGCTGCTGATGGGCAGATTACATTCTTCTTGAACAGCCAAGCGACACTCAATTGCGAAAAATAACAACGTGATATAGGACCAGTATCGGTACTGGGACTAGAATCTTGCTGCATCGGGATGGCTGTCAAAAGCTCGATCCAAACGAAGCATCGGGGACACTGGGAGCAAACGCAGGTTTGCCGACAGGTGAAAGCCATGATGGGCTATACGTATAAGACGGACACAGCCAGGAAATCCTGGGATCCAAGAGGACTAGAATCAACAATAGGCTTTATAGTTCGAGCGCGAGGGGGTTCCCATTGGGGCTCGTCGCCCGCCTATAAACGAACTAACTAAATACGTAATAATGTGATAGCTGACAAATTGACATGAGAAAAAAGAAAATAGTGCAGCTCCTTGTCGCCGTTGCGGTTTGTATTCATATTTTTACAGTTATTTTTCTTTTCCAGTTCGTTGGTGTTTTCCATCGAACATTTTCGCGATAAGGAGATAATAAAAAATAGAGTGTGCGTCTCGTGTAAAACAAATGACAATTTTTGTATGAAAACATATCTAGCATAAAGGAATTTTTATTTAAATAATTTTATTGCATATATAATTTTTCTATAATCGCTTGTTAATAACATTTTAAATATTGCGATTTTGTTGTGAAATTTCGCGAATTGATGAGTTTTTTGGTCGGGGAGAAGATTTCTTACGACATTACTATACCAAAATGTTCAAAAAGCATATTATTTAACAAATGTGTTATTTGAGTAAAACACTGATTTGAATAGTTCACCAATAAAAGTTAGTTTTATAATTATTTCAAGACAGTTATACAAAAGCCAAAACTCTCAAATTTTAAAGGTATAAATAACTATAGAAATCTGCAGTATTCTATTTGATATAGATGGCGCTGAAAGTAATTGCAGACTTTTGTACGTCGAGAATATGTAACAATGGCAAATGGGCTTCATTTGTAACAAAATCTACTGCCTTTGTCTGTACGGAAGGCGATCAATTACCGATACTAATTCACCAAAGGCCTTTGTACTCGCCTGCATCCTCTTTCGACACCTCGTCCGACCCCGTATATATTATTAGAATCGATTTATCTCAGTAATTTCACCTTCGGATAATAGCTGACTCGATAAAGCGATTACGCTTTAAAGCTAGAGTTTAAGTTCTAACGTAAATGTTCCCTAAATCATTTTTCCCAGCTGCGGTAAATTCTCCAGTATCTCAAATAAATTATCGGCCTATATTCAAGTCTCGGAAGATAATGTGTACTGCAATGAAGCAAATTAATATTTGAAGTTAATTCAATTCCATTCCACATAAATTACACTGAGTTACGAAATTTGATCAAATTCGTGTTTATTCGATTTTATGGTATTTCTTTATGTATTTTGAAGCGCTGATTCTAAAAGTAACCTTTTTTCGTATCATCCATATTTTTGGAGATATTCATGATTTATTGCTTAATATTACACAAAAAATAAGAAAATCATAATTCTGTAAATATGTAAATTTGCTTATCAACAAAATAAAATGTTACATCATAAATATTTAAAATTTGATGAAATAATACATTATTATTATGCACTCAATTGTAATTTCTTTTCAGCTAAAAAATGCTTCGTCATAATGCTGCCCAGCCTCTTTCTCCAGCATAGTATACAGCAAATATTAAAGTCTGTTATTGGCGGGCGCACGTGTAAAAACGGGCGCTACACAAAATCTTGACAAAGTTCATGACCTTTCGAAAAAATAGAGTCACAGTACATGCAGGAGGCTTTAATTCATATCTATGAGAAACCTTTAGCATTTCCGGTTTGTTTGATACAATGTTTCAGGAAGAACCAAAAATTCGGGTTTTTAAAAATTTTTAAACCCGTTTTTCTGAAAAAAAGCAAAAAGATAGAACATTTTCGCCTTCAAATTCGTATCCTACAAAAAAAACATACTGAAATGTCTCAGTAATTGATCATAAGCATAATCTTGTTACCCAGTTATTATGGTTATTGTTATTGTTATTGTATATTGTTATTTCCTCTGCTTTTGGAAGTCTTGTGAAAAAATCTGTAATAAATCAGATTATTGAAGTTTTTTTTGGATCTCGTTGTTCGAGGTATATATTTTAACCTCAATTTCTTTGAGACATTTTTTCAAATTATGACTCGCAATGTAAATTATTTAGTTCGGAAATAAGCTTTTAAATTTAATTTATGAATGATCTCAAATCAGAAATTATTTATACATTTGTTTTTATTTTATTTTTGAAACCAATTTGGGTTCCTCCGAAAAATGCGCGATATTTTCAGGGGGTGGAGTCTTTCGAAGTATCATTCTCCATGTTAAGTATGAATGGAAAAGCATCACGCAGAAGTGGGGGTGTTTCAAGGTTTTGAGAAATATATCTTTTACATTTTGACATTATTTTTACTAACTGCTTTTAAGTCTTATTTATTCGTCATTTTATTTACCTCTAATAAGTTTCTTTTCGTCCCGATATTCGGGATGAATAGTCAAATATTTTTGATAACTTAGGCTGGGCATTCCGAGCTTTTGGGATAATTAGTCCAACCTCTGTTCCAGCTTTGCCAGTTCTTTAGGTTATCCAGACGTAGCCGTTTGCTTAACTTTTGGTAATGAATTTTTTTTCATTTTATTCTTAGTTTTCTGTTGTAAATGTTTAATATCACAATTTATTATTTTATGTGTTCCTCAATTTTTGTAAAACTATGTTTTTGCTAACAATGTTTTAATAATGGTAGAATCTACTCGTACCTCATAGTTCCAAGACACAGTCCGAAATTGGTTGTGGGGGGGGGGGGGCGTGAGTCCCTCCCCTGGCGCTGAAGCTAGAAAGCCTATTGTGCCAAACCCGTGTTTATTCTCAGAGCAGTACTCCGAATCCGGCCATCTTCGCCGAGCGTTTTTTGGATGTCGGTGGGTTTCATTGTTACAACGTTCTGAGAATATACCTCTCAGGTACCAGGCGTACCTATCGCACAGTAAAATGACGTTCTACTTTGTTGATCAGGCAACGTGATCCTCATCCACTCTGCCATTCGGCAGCCTCCTTAGCAGGCCGCAGAAAGACAATACGGCCATGCTAGGGCGGACGGAGCGATCCCTCTGAGGTCATCAGTTAGATGCACAGATTCGAAGCACTGTCCTGGTGTGTTATGTAAGTGTATGTGTCTTTGTTCATCACTCGAAATTGACCAGCGACCGCCAAGCAAGAGTCCCCGTAGGAGCCTCAACCACAGGACTCCCCGTAGAAGCCTCAAGCGCAAGAGTCCTCCGTAGGTGTCTCAAGCGCAAAGAGATCGCTGACTCATTTTCGAGTCTTCTCAAAACCGCCTTCGACCCTCAAGGCTAGTCCCCTTGACATAGGGCCTACACCTTGGTACGTAACCAGCCTCTTCTGAGGGGTCCTACAGCTTAAGGTGGGTTCCGAACCACCGGAGCCCCGGTTGAAGTACATAGAAGAATTTCCATTGGTACAAGCTCAGGGATCGAACCCCAGTCCTCCTGCACAGAAGCCTGACGCGCTATCGTCTGAGCCACGGAGGCTCCAACTTTGAAATTACTTTAGTTACATTATTTCAAAATCAAAATTTAACCTTGAGTTATCTGAATAAAGAATTAAAATCGATTTTTTACATCGATCTCAATCGTCTTCTGCTTTGTGGGACGTCACGAGATAGATGAGATATACCTCCAGTTGCGTCGCGATCGATCGTTCCAAAAAGGATCGTGGCCGTTGCTTCCGTAAATTAGTAGAATCTTCAATGCCCCTTTCGAATATCGATTGATTTTCCTTTTTTAAATTCATATTTAATTTCATTGATTTTAAAGAGACTGTTTTACTGTCCTACTGGCCGCCAAGCCGCACATGTCTTAAGATTCAGTCTTGAGGCTCGTTATTTTCCTTTCTTTCTTGTTGCATGCGCCTCAAGTCAGACCTGATACGATACACAAACTGACAATGACAGATTATATTTAATTTGTCAATTTTAGTAAACTCCAAGTTCCTTTGTCGCGAGTCATCGCCGAGATTGTGTTGCGAGGACAGAATTCATACTGATTGTGACGTATTGTGATGAGGAATCATGCATCTGGCTGTCAAAGCCAAATGTAATGTGTGTGCGCCTCCGGGCTATGACTGTGACGATGTGGCATTCATTTGGCATTCATTAGGGTATCAAAGCCAGATTTGATGTGAGTGCGCCTACGGGCCATGACTGTGACGATGAGAAAGCATGCATCTGGCTATCAAAGGAGCCAGATGTAATTTCAGTGTGCCTGCGGATCGTAACTGTAACGATTTAGGAGCATGCATAAGGCTGTCAAAGCTATACTCCGTGCAAAGAGAGAATACAATTCTGAAAAGACGAAATTTCGTTCTCTGCCCGCACCTTGTCAAAGAAAGGGAAGTGTAGGCGTAGGACCGCTGCTGGAAAGGGTTCAGTGGTGGCCCTAACTAAGGTTATAAAAAATTTCAGAAAGCACTTGGGTCTGTCTATTTGAAAAAAATTGTGTCTTCCTTCAACGCGATTATCTGTACACCGAAGGGAAAAATTTGTCGACGCCTTTCTTTAAAAAAACCTGCGCAGCCGATTTCGTTCTCTCGTAAAACGCAGTATAGATGTAACGCGAGTGCGCTTACGAATCATGACTTTGACAATGTGGAAGCATGTATCTGGCTATCACAGCCATATGCTATGTGAGTGAGCCTGCGGGCCATTACTGTGACGATGTGGAAGCATGCATCTAGCTATCAAAGAGGCCAGATGTAATATGAGTGCGTCTGCTGACCATGACTGTGACGATGTGAAAGCATGAATATACTGGATGCAGACAGATGCTATGCATAGCATGTTTCTTGACTGAAGGCGGTCAGGTGATCGTGTGACATTGTTTCGAAATGTCTCACTGTTCTTTTTCAGATTGTAACCTCTGAGACCAAGTTATCTGTTCACGCGACAACATCACACCTATGCGGCAGTTGTCAGACTATATTGTTGTCAATGACATGCTAGATGATGTCATGGGTTACATGAGTTGCTGTGTAGCTCGGTATCTCATGGCGGGCGGAAACTACTCCGTCAAGTCAGGCTTCATTTTTTCTAACTTGATCTTTCGCGGCGGATGGACACAGTCTCATCTAATTACATATGTTCGACTCTGTTAAGTTAAATGCCTTACGGTGAGCAAGGGCAACTGTTACTCTTTATTTTGTTTTGAGGTTTTTGATTTGACCGTCCACGTGACTTTAATTTCTTTCGTTCACAGAATCAGGTGAGCGGATTGCTAAAATTTTTTTTTGAGTCTATTCGATTTGATTGAGTTAAAATCTAAAATAAGTTTATAAATGAGAAATATTTACTATTCCCAATAAGAAGTGTGAATCTGGAGAGTTTGTCCCTGACCCTATTGTTCCGTGCAATCACTTTTGGTTAACCGTCACTCGAAACCTTGCGACCGCGGGTTCGAAGCGGTAGTGATGTAGTTGCCTTCCCTTTTAGATTATCATGAAGTGATTTTCCTGGCTCGATCGTGTCCTGATGTTGCGGGAAGTGACGAGTCGGATGACATATACCTCCAATTGCTTCGGGATCGATCTTTTCGAAAAGGATCGTGGTCGTAACATTCAGAGCATAAACATAAATATAAACATAAATTCGCATTCTACTTTATTTAATGCAGAGTGAAAATAAATTATTTCCTCGCTGCCCCACATCAGCCGTCACTAATTGGCTAACAAATATTAATTAACTAAATTGTTCACATAAATTATACCAGCAAATGTTCTTTAAACCATTTTTTGATATGACGCATAGCTTTAGTTCCAATCGTGAAAAAAAATAAACAAATGAAATTTACAGAAGACACAACAAACTGTGTCGCTTGGCTTTCCGAATAGATCGTAATCTGTCTGCCAGCAGCATTTTCCTCTATTAATGTTTCAGCAAAGCGAAGGACGGCCAGGACCTCCGCTTGAAAGACAGTAGCATGTCCCCCATCCCTTTCCCTCTCTTGCTGTCATAAATTCCTGCTCCTGACCCTCCCTCTCCCCTGGAGCCATCTGTATACCAGAGTTCCCCCTTGAGAAGCGAGTTACCATTTGCTTTCCACAGATCCCTGCTTGGGATGCAGACGCGCAAAGCTTTGGCGAAGTTGAAGCGTTTCGTTATTTTATCTTGCCTCATCTGTAGAATCGGCAGTGCGCTGATATCATTTGGGAGTCTAGTGTGTCTAGTTCCCAGAGGCCATATATTTGCTCTTGCCAGGCAACCCATCGCATGTGCCGCTCTAGCGGTTATCGCAACATGTAGGGGTTCCCATCTTCGCTGTGGGCGCAGTCCTCATTGCTCCAGTCAAGCCCCTAAATGCTAGCGTTTGTAATCTTCGCAGTCTGTCCTGCATTGTTTTAAGTTTCACCCGTGGCCACCAGACCACGGCCGCATGTACGAGCCTGGGTTCTAAGACAGCAGAGTAGAGCCATGCAAGCATTTTAGGCCCTAGCCCCCACGTCAACCCAGCCACTGCCCCCTCTGAGAAGCCTTGGCTGCTGTTTGCGAGCCGTGCATTACGGGCTCTCCTTCTTTGTGCTCCGCGACGTTGCCTGTTCCCTACGGAGAGTTCTGTTAGCTGCACTTCCACGGCTTCAACATAATTGTCTCCACCATCTTCACTATTTCGCACCGCCTCCGGTGGGTTTCCCCCTACGGAGCCTCGCACTTTTGGCGGTGGGTTGGATGAGGGACCCGAAACAGATCCCTCATTGTTTATGTTTTTTTTTCTAAACATTTGTGTCCCACGAGAAGCTAGGGAAATAAGAAACAACCCCCAGAGAGCCCCGCTTGCAGGGGGCGGGTCTAAATACCATGGGATTCGACCTGGTGTCCCAAAGTCTCCGTTAAGACACCTCCTTTAAAATCCTCGCCTGACCACCTCTACTAAGGGGGCAGGCCGGGGCGTTCAAGGATTTGTTGACCCTGGTGCCATTCAGCTCTCGACACGGCGATCACATCTTAGCTTGGGAGCATGAGAACTCGCGCTCTCGTTATTCCAGTGGGCTTTGCCATTACCCGCTGGAAGGATCGCTCCTTAGTTTAAGCCTCACTGAACAGAGTCCGTCAGTTCCCCAGAGTAGCCACACCTCGCGATACGGCCCTTCAGGTTCACCTATTTCAGATCTGTGGTCAATGAGCCTCGCAAGCCCTCCCACCAGCTACAAGGTCCCGCGATCCCTAGGGAGGGAAAGAAATGTTGGATAATGTTGGTAGTTAAAAAGATACAACTTATTTTTCGAAAATAACGCAGTTTGAATTTTCAGGTATTTTTTCTTGAAGGAAATAAATATTGCTTGATTTTGTATCAACTACGTGTATCAGATGGAAGGACGTACGGAGGACACACGATAGACACACGAGAGGCACATTCTTAACTTGTTGTACGCACACAAACATATTATTCTATAGCCTAACCTAACATGTATATATAACGCAGGCAACGCCCTTCCCTAACGCAGAATATCGCACGCTGAGGGTATCGTTCGAAATGGTCCTTATATACTAACCAAGAAAATTCTTACCGCTTATGAGAAACTTCCAGTGCCCGACCAAAAGTTTTTGGCGGACCGTGTTATATTTAATTTTCTTATTGATCTTCGGATATTTTTTTGACATTTGTCACTGAAATGCTGTATAATAACTAAGGGAGAGTAGGCTATAATGGCGAGCTTCGAATTAAATGTCCTAGAAATTATAATGTAATTTTGATGCGCTGCATTTTTTAGGGTCAAGCTCACATTATCAGCGAACACGTGTTAGTACTCAAATGATGGTTTATTTCAACAATATGAAGATTATAGAGTAAAAAGTATACGATATAATAATTCTGGTTTAAAAGAAAATACCTTGAAATGAAAAGTCTGAACTTAGAAGAAATAAGTTTCAAACATTCAAAAATTTCTCATACGGGAACACTAAAGGACCCCGCACCAAATGTATGGGAACATGGCTTTCGGTGTATTTGGCTGAAACTTGGTAAATATGTAGATTATAAGGGCCTAATGAAATATCCGGCAAAAAATATATATGCTGGTAGGGGAGAGACGACGGCAGAGCGCGGTCAGTACCAAATGCGAGTTTCATAATAATCTGTGTTGCGCGCATCCCAAAACTGGCGAACGCTAAGCGCTCATGATTTTAATTTAATAAAACTTCACTGCTATAAGGTTGAAAACGGTGCCCCGGTATGATGAATATCAAATGAGGTTAATATTACCATAATATACTTCGCGCGCTAGTCTAATCAACCGAACGCTAAGCGTTTGAGATGTAGTCTAAAATTCAAAACATGCTTCCGTGAGCGCAGATAAG